>JAWNNP010001235.1:0-29827 GCA_035044805.1 Leucophenga maculata | reverse complement strand
TACATGGTGTAGTCTTAATTATCTGAACATGAATTTCTCAAAATGTAAATGTATGACATTTCATCGTAGAAATCCATTTATAGTTGACTATTCTTTAAATAAGAATATCCTCGACAGAGAATATGGTTTTAATGATTTGGGTATCCTTATGGAACCCTAAACTTATTTGTAATAAACACATTGGATCGATGGTAAACAAAGCAAAATCTATTCTTAGCTTTGTTAAGCGTTGGTCCAAGGAGTTTAATGACCTTATACCACTAAACTTCTCTATACCTCACTTGTCCGCCCAATTTTAGAATGTGGATCCTGTGTATGGAATCCTTATTATATTATTAACCAAGATCGTATTGAATCTGTTCAAAAACAGTTACTTCTTTTAGCTCTTCGCAGTCTTAATTGGGATAGCCATGTAAATCTTCCATCTCATAATGACAGATTAAAATTAATTAATCTTCCAACCTTTTCATTACGTAGATCTATGCTCTTTGTGGTTTTTCTCCACAAAATTCTTATTGGTGAAATTGATTCCCCTTACTTGCTTCATTCACGTTCTCACCAGGAATGCTTATCCACAGCGTTGTAAGTAATATTTACCCGGTTCTTGTTGGGATTTTTCAGTTCCCTATCCTCTGCGTCCTTTGTTTTACTCTATGTTACGGGAAATATTAGCAGGCTTATCGTTGGTTACGGAATGTAAGGTTTTATTATATTCCATTGGGGCCATTAGAATTTGGTCTGTTGTACCGTCAATATTCTTTTGTAGTTTAAGACACATAGCTATTTCGGCCAGAGTGCCATAGAACCTCTCAACCAGCCCATATGAGTTGCTGTGAAGCGGTGGCGGTTTCACGATTTCTATATCAAAATTATTTGACAACATTGAACGTATCGTTTGCGATTTTAGTGACTTTTCATTATCACAATATATTATTTTTGTATTTGTAAAAAGTTTCATTATTTGGAGTAACTGATCCTTGATCGTAAGGACTGCGTTATGGCAAATTTTGAAAATTTATTTATGCAACTGCAGAGTTTTTCAAAAGTCTGGATCCAAACACCAAAGACTATGAATACTGTCTTTGGAGAGCTACTAAATATTTAAAGCGACCAGCAAAACGAAATGTTGTCATACGCAATCATAACGGAGATTAGTGTAAAACTGTCAAAGCTAAGGTTGAGGCATTTGCACAACATGTACACTCAACATTTCAACCAAATTCAAATATTGCGCCTGAAGATACTGAAATAATAGAGTTTCTGGATGTACCTTGTCAGATGTGCCTGCCGATTCGTAAAATTACCGTGTCTGAAATTGAAGAAGAATTCGCAAGACTTAATCAAAAAAAATCACCAGGCTATGATAAAATAGATGGAATAGTTACGAAAAGTCTCTCTCAAAAGTGTATTCAATTTTTAGCACTAATTTATAACGCAATTTTGAGGCTGGATCACTTTCCTACACAATAGAAATGTGCGGAGGTGATAATGATCCCAAAACCAAACAAGCCTGAAAATATTCTCTCGTCCTACCGTCCTATTAGCTTGCTGGTGACATTCTCCAAGGTATTTGAAAGAATACTTATGAGTAGATTGTGACCAGTTTTGGATGAATTCAACATAATACCGGAACATCAGTTTGTGTTTAGGAGAGGCCATGGGACTCCGGAGCAATGCCATCGAATAGTGAATATAATTACAAGTGGATTCGAGAAGAAACTGTATTCTGCGGCAGTATTTCTTGAAATACAACAGGCATTTGACCGAGTCTGGCATCCAGGCATGTTATATAAAATGAAAAAACTGCTGCCTGCCCCATTTTTCCTCTTATTAAAATCGTATCTGAACAATCGAAACTTTTATGTTCAAATCGAAGGAGAAACATCGAAACTATATAGTATACATGCTGGTGTCCCTATACACATTATTCACTGCCGATCTTCCTGTTGTCAGTGATGTGCAAGTAACCACTTATGCAGATGATACAGCTATAATTGCATCTAAAGACACTGCAGCAGAAGTATCTCAAGTTATTCAAAATGAAATAGTTGAAATTGAGCGGTGGCTTAAAAAATGGAAAATAAAGGTTAATACTGAGAAGTCGAAACACGTCACATTTGCTCTGAAAAGAGGAGATTGTCCGCCAGTATTATTAGATAATACACAAATTCCTCACAGTGACTCCGCAAATTATCTTGGACTCGCTATAAATCGGAGAATAACTTGGAAAAGTCATATTAAAAGCAAAACAAAGAAATTGAATATAAAAACAAAAAAAATGCACTGGCTGCTTGGGAGAAAGTCGCAGCTTAGTTTGGAGAACAAAGTTCGGCTTTACAAGGCTATTTTAAAGCCTGTGTGGACATATGCTATCCAATTATGGGGCACCGCAAGCCAATCAAATATTGAAATTCTTCAACGATATCAGTCCAAAACGCTTAGACTTATTGTTGATGCTCCCTGGTTTGTGGCTAACGACCAAATACACAAAGATTTAAATAAGTAAAAGATATGTTGAGAGACTACATGATCATTCGAATGTTTTGGCAATAGGCCTACTAGATAATAGCGATACAACTCGAAGACTTAAAAGAAATCATGTGTTAGATTTACCTTTTAGAAATTAAGTTTTGTATATATTGTAAATAAATTCATAATTATAGAATTGGAATACAATAGCTGTTCTCACTGGAGTTCAACTATTTCTGTTATATTATTAAATTGTCAATTAATTTACTTATTGTCTTATTGATAGATTGTAAATTAATAAATAAAAAAAAATAAAAAAAAAAAAAAAATTATGCAAGTAAGAAAAAGTTTGAGTTCGTGGGGTAAATGTGGTAAATGCAACATTTCTTTAACATACTACGGGATGGGGGTTTTTCCCAACTCATGCTTCTTTGGTCTACGATCATACTTCGCCTATGAGAATATTTTACGGTTTGTAGCCAGCTCACGCGGTTTTCTGTGGAAAATAATAGTCTTTCATGACTTGCTTCTTATTTTTCTGGGCAGCCTGGTGATTGCGATTATGTTCCGCAATTATAATCTCATTCTGATCATTTCTGTCGAAGACATCCTGCACTATTGCATGGGTATGTCTAAACTTTACTGTTGGGTACATTTTTCTTTAAATTTCTTTAATTTGTAATTGTGCCTGCTTGGACCACTTCCTAGCTGTGACTAGGGGCACAGTCGGTCAACAAGCGGCCATACAAAAATTCCTCCACCGGGTCTGAGTGGTCGCAACTTCCTTTCTATAGCTTTAAGTAACTTTATAGTTATATTAGTTTAAATAATTAGTTTCAAGCGACTGTTTGTTCATTTAGTTGCTAATATCAATAAATAAATAAATAAAATGTCCTTATGGACCACCCTCCCATTAATAATAACTGTCGTGCCCTGATCTTTTTCCACGACATGGTCGACATAAAGAGGGGTTAGATTGTTGCCTATCCGTCTGATCTGCTTCACCAGGACCTTATCCACAGCGTTGTAAGCTGCGTTTGAAGCACAATTTGCTTCCGGAAGAAATTAATTGGTTTTCCACCGTTTCCATAGTATATGTCAACGATTCCTCGCTATAGATCGTTGCGTTGTCCGAGCCCATCTCTATTTGTTCCTCAAGTGCACTAATATTTTGCCTGGACAGAGCGTCGGCAACCAGGTTTTCCGTGCCTGGCTTGTAAAACAGCTTTGCATTATGTTCATCGATGAACGCTTTCCAACGCTTAATTTTCGCGTTGGGGTTTCTATCAGACACTGCTAATGTAAGTGGATGATGATCTGTAAAAATATTCAAATCTCTAGCTGCATACTGATAATTCCTAAGACTTTCTAAAGCCCAGACTATTGCCAATAGTTCTCTCTCATTAGTTGCAAAATGCAGTAGATTATCCTTCAGCGTTCGCGAGATTATAGTAATTGGTCTTCCGTCTTGTGACAACACCGCACCGAGCCCGTATGCAGATGCATCAGTCGTGAGGTCAAATGACCTATTAAAGTCGGGATACTGCAACAAAACATCCTCTGATGCTAATATGGACTTCAATGAATTGAATGCCTGAATTTCTTTTTCACCGAGTTCCATCTTTATTTTCTTTGACTGTGAAGCAGAAACCGTTCCATTTTCCTCCTTCAAAATGTCCTTAAGCAGCTTTGCGTTTGTCGCAAACCCTTATCTGTAGTAGCTTGCCATTAAGAGGAACGATCTCACAGAAAAAAGTGATTCCGGAATAGAAAATGAGGAAATGTCTGGACTTGTTTTTATTCCAGCTGTTGAAACAATGACTCCAAGGTATTCCACCTCTGTTTTCTATTGCCCTCTCTGAGGACATCATCTATGGCCCTCTGAAAAATGCTAAGTGCATTCTTTAATCCGAATGGTTGCCTGTTAAATTCATACTTTGCATTGTTCAAGGAGAAAGCGTTTTTCTCTCTGTCTCGCTCTACTGATCTGATGAAAGACTGATTTTAAGTTAATCGTAGTAAAGTACCTGGAATGTCCAAGGTTTGATAATACCCCAGTAATGTTTGGCATAGGATATTTATCGTCTATGAACTTCGCATTTAATTTACGGAAGACCATTACCATACGTTTTTTCCTGTTTCCAGCTTCGTCTTTCCCTTTTGTATCAACAACCCATATGGCATTGTTGTAAGGTGTGTGATGGGCGAATGATACCGTCATTCAAAATCTCTTTAATTTCCGTATTAACAAAATCTGACACCCCCATTGGGTATGGGTACAGTTAGGAGTAAATTGGCTGTTCGTCTTTTGTACGAAGGGTTTTTAACCAACTTTGGAAAGTCTTCCGACTGCCCCCGAAGGAAACTTACGTCCTGACAGCCCATGTACCCGAGCTTTTCCTTTCCAAAGTCATGTGCTATTTCTCCTTGTTTGAGGTCTATTATTGCGTTGACCATGCTCAGAAGATCAAGACCATTTATCCCATCAAAAGTGTCTAAATTTGGCAAAAAATTACTGTGTACGCCAAAAAAATTATTTTGCATTTCTGCTCAATTTTGTTATTCCTGTGAATTGACTTCACAAAGATAGGTGCATTCACCGTTGTTACGCCTAGTAATTTTCGGCGCCCCCGTGTCGACCAAAAATTTTATTGGTCTCCCTACCTTCCCTATTGTTCTGCTAATCCAAGGAGGGAGGGTCTTTCTCCTAACGAATTAAGGCATTCAGATTGAATATCGTCCTCCTTCTGCTCCGCTTAATCCTCAGAGACTCGGGTGCCATCTGGCGTACATGGTTAATTCTTTAAAATTTTTGCCCAGTATACCTATCTTCGCTTGCCTCTTAAAATTTTGAGGTGTGGAACTCTCCTGTTTGGTGTTTAACTGCTGCTCGAAACCCGGTCCCGAGCACCTGAATTGGGTCGGCTGTCGCAAATGCGAAGTTGAATGGTCGACGTCCATTAGTTCGGGTTATCCTGAATGTTCGTTGTTAGCATTGCTATGTTGTTTTTGCCCTCCATTTCGTTAGTGAGGGTTCTTTGATAGTGCCTCTGTGGGTCATTAGGGTTATTTTCCAATTTTTTTGTTTTATGTTTTTTATTCATATTGTCCTCATTTCTATTAGAAAAGTGAGTAACGAACGCATACCTGTGCCAATGCTAGCGCAGATGGGAGGTCTTTGCGTCGAGCAGAAAAAAATATGTCGCAAAGAGGTTTCTTAAGACCGGACACAAAAGTTCGTAGCGCATCTGCTCTGTATTTTTCGTTTATGGCAGCGGCTTAATTAGTATCGCAAGACATGATTGTTTTATCCGTTAAAAGTGTTAATTTGTTTTCAACTTCTTCATTATATTGTATTATTTGCAAATCACACTGTCCGAGTGTTGAAAGCTTTTTTTCAAATAAATATGCAGGACGTTTGTTCGCATATGTAAAGTCTAGTCTAGCAATGATGGCATCGAAATTTAACACGGTGTTAAATGATGATAGTACGGCATCAGCAGGACCTCTGATTTTATTTATAATTATATTCAGTGCCTGGTATGTTTTCGAACTACCCCCGTAAGCTCTGTAAAGTTTATACGCGTTATGGGCGGCTTGCCGCCAAGAAACGTAGTCTTTACCTCTGATTTTATTTATAATTATATTCAGTGCCTGGTATGTTTTCGAACTACCCCCGTAAGCTCTGTAAAGTTTATACGCGTTATGGGCGGCTTGCCGCCAAGAAACGTAGTCTTTATGCTCCCCGAAAAACACAGGCAACGATTTCACGACGTCAAGTGTTTCGTCGCACCTTGCCACTGGCACTGTAGATATTTCCTTATGGGTCTGTATTTCCGGGACCGCAAGAATTTTAAACTGATCTGTCAATAAATTTATTTTTTCCTCAAAGTCCGCTTTTGGGACTTGGAGAGCATCCCAAATCAACTTATTCACTTGAGCCTGAATCATTTGAATTTTTTTTAAATAATTAAAACCTTGTCTAACTCTGTGTCACTTGTATAGTTACAAATCGCATTTTTTTGTTATATAAATTCATACGGCACAATTACAATTTAAGGTCAAAGTTCAAATTAAATTCCATAATTAAAAAAAATGTTTCCAAGTATTTTTTTTTTAAATAGAATGATAATAAATCAAAAAAAAAAATTTATGATTTAATTATATGTTTTTTAGGCACAATTATTTTTTTTTATTAATTAAAAAACCAATTCTTAAATTTTTCTGAGATTGTATGAGCAAACCACTCTTAGGTTTAACGGATGTGGTTTCCACTTTTCCTTCCTTTTCGCAGCCAAAAGTTAATTCGTACATTAGTGACAGTTTTTGCTCTTCCTTCTCGCGGCTTAAAGTGAATTCGTACTTTAGTGACAATTGTAGTTCTGGTTAATTGTTTTTTTTTTTGTTGAATCATTTGTTTAACATGATTTATTTGTTTAACACTTTTATTTATTTAATTCACTGATTTTTTCCGTTGGGCGCAATTGTTAATTTATTACAACACAATTGGTAATTTATTAGTAACAATTTATTACTAAAAAACATTTGCCGCTGTTGCATGTAGTCAGAATGAGTGCTATTTCGCGACTACTTAAGCTTAATTACACTACGTAGCGGCTAAGCTACGACACGATCGCTGTTCAGCCAATTATGCTGAGCTAAGCGCCTCGTGAAGGATCTTATGTTACCAACAACTTGTTCAAGTAACAACTCCAGACGCTGGGTTAGCGCAACTGTGGGAATGGAATGTTACGGGAAGTTTTACACGATAACCATTATATTGGTCTTCAAATATGGTGTGTCTGGGAGGACTATATAATGCTGATATAGTGAAATGCCCATAATTGTCCGATAATAGTAGTGTGGTAGATTGTTTATAATCTTTAACAAAGTTTGTAAGCTCTGCAAACTTAATAGTCTCTTTTATTATTATTGCAGAACCGCCGTGGACTGTGCCATCTGGGTGATTGGTGTATATAATCGAGTATCCTGGGATTTTAAATGAATGTTTAACTGTACAGTGCGTTTCGGATATTAATGCTACGTCAATATGGTTATCCTATGGAAACTTTGTTAGTTATAGACATTGTTGGTAAAGACCATTTGCATTCCAGGTTATTAGATTTAAGTTATCGTCCATGGTGATTATCAATTTTTCTTACTAAAAGTGTAATGTTTATAGTAATCGTCATTTGCTGAATTAGATCTTTCATCATGCTTTTTAGCTCTGCCATGTCGTTGCTTGACGGTATAATTTGTGATGAGCTGGTTGACGATGTCAGAAGCGACGTTTGAGAGGGCAAAGCAGATTTTGACTATTTCCTATTTCCTTTCGTTCAGCTTTTATATCTTCTATGTCTGAAGAATAGTGCAAGTGACGCAGCACTACTTTGAAACCTCGTTCTTCTTTTGGCTTGTAAGTGTAATATTTTGTTCCTTTAGAACGCAACATTTTTTTTACAGCAGAGTAGTGAACAGGCTCGGAAGTTTGGACTCGAACTTCGTTCGACAGAGTCTTAAGAATATAATATTGGCCTACAATCTTTTTGAGCGCGTTGTTAAGTGCATTAATACGCTCTACACCTTGAGCGTAATTGATTTTCGCAGTTTGCTTCTTATTATTATCATTTGTTTCTGGGCTGCTGGTGTTTTTGTTGTTTGGGTCGATTCTGTCTGCAGGAACGAGTTCGTCGTCTGTAGCTAACAGTTCGAACCGTTTTGTTGCAGCTGGTTGGCTGAGCCAGTATGACTGTAAAGTTTTTTGGTTTTGCATGCTTTTATTTTTTTGTTTTTTTCTTGTTTGGAACAACTATTTATATTAGAGTTAGGCGAGGTGATTTTACATAACGTGGCTTAAAGTACTAGTGTCAATATTTTTAGTATAACTTATGCTACTTGCTTGTATGTTGCTGGTAGACATTATAGGCTAGGCGCATGATGTTTAGTATTACTGTAGTTGTGCAGATTGATGTTGTGTTTACACAATATGTTTGAAGGCGACGATGTTGTAACTTTGTATCAGTTGTTGAGAGCATGGCTGCTTGAATATGAGCTAGTGTTGTTGTAGGCGTAGAGATGAAGTCTACATTAAGTGGTGTTGTTGGAGTTGCGCATTGGGCGCTCCAAGATGGGTCGGTGTTTTGAGCATTGCCTTTAGAGACAAAAATAAAAGAAGATCACGACATTGCTCTCTAAGAATATATTTTTAGATGTGGAGAGTTGGTGTTGTTAGAGTTGTTGTTTTTCTTTGTTACATCTGGTGACCGAATGGTGAAGTAACAATTGTTTTTGTTGAATCTCAGTGCAGAGTTCATCTCACGAGATTTTGAGAGAGCATTTGTATGCTCGTATTGAACAGGTTTGAACTTTGACCTTGTAGAGCTCTGTAGATACGAGATACATTTATCACGTGCAAATAATCGACGCGTCTATATTGAGTGTTCCTTAACTACTGAGCTGCTCTAGCGAGCTGCACCCTTTTTATTCATAAAACTTATTCTATTCTTAAACTATTAAATTGCTATGGCTGAGTTTGTAGGACTCAGCGTAATCTAAAATATTTATAATATAAACAAGTAAGGAAATTTCAGCAATTAAAATCGAAAATATACAAACCCAAACTTAGAGAACACATCCATAAAATCATAAATAACTGCGATGCACTGTTGACAATTATGAACGTAACCCGATCAAAACAAAATTTCACATTGCGGAAAAACCAAAAACAATAAATAAAATTGTTCATATTGATACGTATGTCAATTCAAAACAATCGTTCATAATATTCATTGATAAATTTTCAAAAAATGCAACATATTTCCCAATAAAAGACAGAAATAGCAGAACAATTGTTGTTAATATTCAATAGTTCCTAGCGATAAAAGGAAAAGTTCAAAAGTTTGTATTCGACAATGAATTCAACAACACCAACGTGAGGGAATTCTTACAAGAACAAGATATCGAATACCATTCTACAAAACCTAATAGCCATACTGTTAATAGCGACATAAAAAGGTGGAATAATACATTAACAGAGAAAATTCGAACGCTCAACATCGATGAAAAAAGACCAATAATCGGACAAATGGCAAAAGCCATATTCCATTATAATAATACATTTCATACCACCATAAAATGTACACCATTCGATGTACAAAATAAAAAAAATCAATCATAACGAACTACACGAGCAATTGGTCAAACAAAAATTGAACAGAATAGAAAAAGCCAATAAAAAAAGGGAATGCTACCAAGAAAATAAAGAAGAAGGATTTATAAAAAACTATAAATATCTTAGGTACAAAGAACATGCCAAGTTTACAAAAAGACCATTAAACAATGTCCACGATACAAACAGTAAAAGACCTCTAAAACATAATAATAGTCCAGATCCTATTTCTACTTCTTATCCTTTGCCCAATCCAAGCAGCAACAATATTAGCTGTGACACCAATTAAGGCAGAGCACGTATTCACTAATATTTACCATTAAAATCCCCATTAACTTCATACAAACCCATACAATATTAATAACAACATTACCAAACAAAAATAACTACAAGATTGAAGAAAAGAAAGAATTAATAGTTCACATAAATAACGATACATATACATATGAGTCCGACAAAACTCTTAATGAGTTGAAATTAAGTAAAAATTGTGTAATCAAAAATATATGTAAATTAATTCATAGTAAAGAAACACAAATAGAAATAATTGACGAAGGTACAATTCTCTTACAAAATGTAAAAAACACTATTGTAAAAAACGATTGTAACAAAGTAAAAGAAAGTAATATTAGAATTTATGAATTGTACCTTAATAATAAACAAAGAAATATTTCAAAACAGAAAATTTATATATGCACAAAAAATTTTCGAAGACTCATATTACACACTTTATAAATTCAATAACACCGTATCGTTTAAACAAATTATGTTGAGCAATTTTAAAAATATCGAAGAAATACAAGAACTAAAAATAAGAAACATTGTAAAGAATTTACGCATAGTTGTAGTAATAATAGTACTAAGCATTACAATCTTATTTATTTATTTACTTATTTATTTATTTACTTATACGTCTATGAACAGTAAGTTCTTACAGACAAATATCTTAACCTAATATAACAAACAAAGGTATTTAAAAATTCACAATTAGTACCTACAGATATAAAACATCTTTAGATGATTTTTTATAAAATATCTATTTGAGCTAAACTCAAATCGCACATTCTGAGGTAACAAATTATATAAATGTAGCGCTCTACTTATAGGCTCAGCACTTGCATAAGCAGTTCTATGAAATCTAATATTAAATGGCAAAAAATTGCGTAAATCTCTAGTAGGAGTATTAAAAGAAACCAGTTGTAATAGAGCTGGGCAATCAATAGTAGATCATTAATGAAAATCAAAGCTACCATTAAACGACGATCTTCAAGGGCAAAGTCGACAACTACTAATGTAAGATGGCATCGGATTAGCAAAATTTAAGAGCGTGAGTACAAATTTCAAAAACTTTTTTTGAATGCGCTCAAGTCTATTTATATGAACCGCAGCATACTCCATATAAACGAAGCATACTCCAACTAAGACCGAACAAAGGTGGAGAAAAGAAGAGGCCGAGTATAAGGATCAGTAAACTGTAATGCATGATGTCTGACAAATGCCATCATCGCAAATGCTTTTGGAACAATGTAATCTAGATGTTTATTAAAATGAAAGCCGGACTCGAACATGACCCCAAGATCTAAAATTTCAAACTTTATTTTCAGTATCTCGTTAGCTATCGAAAAAGATGTAGAGAGGGATGACAATCGCTTACTGTAAGTGACATGAAAACACTTTTTCAAATTGAGAAAAAGTAAATTTTTAGTGCACCACGAAACAACATTATTAATGTCCTTTTGCAAATCAATGCAGTCAGACAAATCATTGATGGCTTTGAATACTTTCAAATCATCAGCATATAATAGATATTCAGAGTTTTGGAAGCAATTTCTAATATCATTAATAAATAAAATAAATAGTAAAGGGCCTAGAATACTTCCATGAGGAAGTCCAGAAGTAGCCACATAATTCTTTGAACGGGTACCATTAACTATAACACAGTACACTCGATCACAAAGGTAGGAATGAAGCCATTTCAAAAACGACGAATGAATGCCAAGTTTGCAAAGCTTTTTTAAAAGTGCACTTTGACAGACTTTAGCGAAAGCTTTGTTGAAATCAGTATAGATAACATCTACCTGGCATCTTTGTTCAAAAGCATTTATGACAAAATTATAAAATACAGCTAAGTTACTAACTGTAGATCTGCCAGGCATAAACCCATGCTGGTTAAAGTCAATGTAAGATTTGACAAGAAAGAATAATTGTTTAAAAACGATTCGTTCGAAAACCTTTGATATATTTGATAGCTTAGAAATTGCTCTGTAATTGGAAATGTCATTTTTCTTACCATCTTTGAAAACTGGAGTGATTGTAGCTATTTTCCATCTTTCAATGAAACTGCCAGAATCAAGTGATTTTTTAAATATGATGTAAAGTTGCAAACATAATGCCTGCACACAAAATTTCAAAAAATAAGCTGAAAGTCCATCACAATCTGTTTTATGCGAGTTATTAAGATTTGAAATAGCCTCAAAAATATCAATTTCAGACAAACTTAAATTTGATATATTGAACAAAGAAGGTAAAGAATCAAGTATATCAGCATCATGCCAGTCTACATTAGGTTCAAAGTTCGAACTAAAAAACGTTGAGAAGAGATCAGCAATCTCTGACTCAGAGCTTGAAGTAACACTACCAAGGAACATAGAACAGGGGATATTGGATGAAGACTGCTTTGACTTTACAAAACTCCAAAACAATTTAGGATTATTTTTTATACCTTCTTCCATATTTAAAATGTACTGGTTATAAAGGAATTTGTTTAAGAAATTAAACTCACGTTTATAATGCAAGTATCTTTCTTTGCTTAAAATGCACCCAGTATTGAGATGCCGCTTATAGAACTTATTACGCAAATTTTTAATTTTCTTCAATACAGCAGTGTACCACGGAAGTTTATATACTGTTTTTTTTTTAAAGGTACTAACTGAGATATAATATTTAATAAATTTGTTAAAAATGCTTCAAAACAAACCTCAACATTAACGTGCGATAAGAGTTCAGTCCAATTAACCGCATTAATGCGATTCTGTAATAATTCAAAATTACATTGATTAAAATTAAAACAGTTATTAAGGTGCACAGAAGGTGCAAATTCAAATGATTTTATACAAATGATAAATGGTCTGTGATGCATGTCACTATCAGAAAGTGGCAGATCACAAAGGTCAATTGACCATTCAATATTATTTGAAATAAATACCAAATCCAAAGTTTTAAGTAGACTATTAAGAATATGATTTATTTGGGTTAAGCCCATATTAAACAAGTAAGGAAATTTCAGTCGGGCGTAACCGACTGTAAGAGGCCCTGTACCAGTTCAGTTCGCCTAACAAACACATTAAATGTTTCCCTAGCTTATGACCAAACACATGACCACTTCTCACTGCGCGAATATGAATGAAAAGAAAAGGGGGGTCGTTCAAATTCAATTGCTTATAAAATCGTCATTTATTATCCGATTTTGATGAACTTTTTGGATTTTGGCTAAGAGAGGCGTTAACTTTATATTGGTGCACAAAATTTTTTTTTTGTGCCGAAGAAATTTTTAGCCTTGGGGGTGATTTTATGGTGAAAGGGGGAGGGGCAAAATTTTAAAATAAACTTCTAAAATTCCGGAGCAGTCCTAGTCGAATGCAAAAAACACGAAGTCTCTATCTATTACCGTTTCCGAGATCCTTTCGTTCATACAGACGGACAGACGGACGGCCATACAGACAGACGGACATGCCTATATCGACTCCTCTATCACTCCTGACCATAATGGGGGTAACTTTGCTGGGTCTCCGACCATTAATTCTACCTGTTACATACATTTGCACAAACCCAATAGGCTCTTGTACCTTCGGTACAGAGCCTAAAAAGACTCGTAGCAGAAACTATTAAAACCAACGCGGAGAAGAAGCTATTAAAACCGACGTCGGCCATAAATAAAGTCTCTGCACTTGTCAAGTGTTACATAATCAACGCTTAGATGGAGCTATTAAAAAGATGACGATTATGAATACACACGCTGCACTTATCAAGTGCAACTCTAATGAGTATGAAAACTGCGCTGTGTGTGCTTATCGGACGTCTTTGAGAGTTTTACACTTACACTTACAAGTGTGGCAATATAACAGATAGCAGATGCATGTAGCATATATAGACTTACTAGCTTTCACCCGCGACTTCGTCCGCGGATCTTCCGATAAAAAGTAGCATATCTAATTATGTACTTTTCTTATTTTGCTTCATTTGTGAAACTATACTGGTGGTGAAGCAACGCCCCCTCCGATTTCGACCAAACTTAACAGGTTGACTTCTACTCCTCCTCCAGCCCCCTCCGATTTAGACCAAACCTAACAGGTCGGCTTCTCCTCATCCTCTTAACATGTATACCAATTTTCATCTCTGTAGCTTAAATGGATGCAAAGATATGACAAATTTTGATTATCGCTTATATAGGGGGGGGGCAACGCCCCCTCCGATTTTGTCCAAACTCAACAGGTTTACTTCTCCTCATCCTCTTAACATGTACACCAAATTTCATCTCTGTAGCTTAAATGGATGCAAAGATATGACAAATTTTGATTGTCGCTTATATGGGGTGTGGGGCAACAACCCCCTCCGATTTTGTCCAAACTCAACAGGTTGGCTTCTCCTCATCCTCTTAACATGTATACCAAATTTCATCTCTGTACCTTAAATGGATGCAAAGATATGCAAATTTTGATTGTCGCTTATATGGGGGGTGGGGTAACGCCCCCTCCGATTTTGTCCAAACTCAACAGGTTGACTTCTCCTCATCCTCTTAACATGTACACCAAAATTTCATCTCTGTAGCTTAAATGGATGCAAAGATACGACAAATTTTGATTGTCGCTTATATGGTGGGTGGGGCAACGCTCCCCCCGATTTTGTCCAAACTCAACAGGTTGACTTCTCCTCATCCTCTCAACATGTATACCAAATTTCATCTCTTTGATTGTCGCTTATATGGGGGGTGGTTTAACGCCCCCTCCGATTTTGTCAAAACTCAACAGGTTGACTTCTCCTCATCATCTTAACATGTACACCAAATTTCATCTCTGTAGCTTAAATGGATGCAAAGATACGACAAATTTTGATTGTCGCTTATATGGGGGGAGGGGCAACGTTCCCCCTCCGATTTTGTCCAAACTCAACAGGTTGACTTCTCCTCATCCTCTCAACATGTATTCCAAATTTCATCTCTTTGACTGTCGCTTATATGGGGGGTGGGGTAACGCCCCCTCCGATTTTGTCCAAACTCAACAAGTTGACTTCTCCTCATCCTCTTAACATGTACACCAAATTTCATCTCTGTAGCTTAAATGGATGCAAAGATATGACAAATTTTGGTTGTCGCTTATATGGTGGTTGGGGTAACGCCCCCGTCCGATTTTGTCCAAACTCAACAGGTTGACTTCACCTCATCCTCTCAACATGTATACCAAATTTCATCTCTTAGATTGTCGCTTATATGGGGGGTGGGTAACGCCCCCTCCGATTTAGTCCAAACCTAACAGGTTGGCTACTCCTCATCCTCTTAACATGTATACCAAATTTCATATCTGTACCTTAAATGGATGCATAGATTTGTCAAATTTGGATTGTCGCTTATATTGGGGGTGGGGCAGGGCCCCCTCCGATTTTGTCCAAACTTAACAGGTTGACTTCTCCTCATCCTCTTAACATGTACACCAAATTTCATCTCAGTACATTAAAAGGATGCAAAGATATGACAAATTTTGATTGCCGCTTATATGGGGTGTGGGGCAACAACCACCTCCGACTTTGTCTAAACTCAACAGGTTGACTTCTCCTCATCCTCTTAACATGTACACCAAATTTCATCTCTGTACCTTAAATGGATGCAAAGATATGACAAATTTTGATTATCGCTTATATGGGGGGTGGGGCAACGCCCCCTTCTGATTTTGTCCAAACTTAACAGTTTGACTTCTCTCATCCTCTCAACATGTATACCAAATTTCATCTCTGTACCTTAAATGGATGCAAAGATATGACAAATTTTGATTGTCGCTTATATGGGGGGTGGGGCAACGCCCCCTCTGATTTTGTCCAAACTCAACAGGTTGACTTCTCCTCATCCTCTTAACATGTACACCAAATTTCATCTCTGTAGCTTAAATGGATGCAAAGATACGACAAATTTTGATTGTCGCTTATATGGGGGGTGGGGCAACGCCCTCTCTGATTTTGTCCAAACTCAACAGGTTGACTTCTCCTCATCCTCTTAACATGTACACCAAATTGCATCACTGTACCTTAAATGGATGTTAAGATATGACAAATTTTAAATATCGCTTATACTGGTGGTGGGGCAACGCCCCCACCGATTTTGTCAAAACATAGCCTATGTTCTTTTCCATCATCCCATCTATCTCTATTCTAAAATTCAGACGAATTGGTTAAGCGGTTTAGCCGTAAGAAAGGAACATCCATACATACATCCATCCATACATTCATCCATCCATACAGACATCCATACATACAAACTTTCGCATTTATAATATTAGTAGGATGTCAGAAGATGGTGGGATATATGAACAAATAATATATATATTTAAATGTTGTGAGGTCGCCGTTTCCAGTATATTTGTGCAAGCTAGGGGTGATGTACGTAACTCCTCCCCCTTTCTTCTTAGGATTCTCCTGAATTATATATTTGTTTGCAATCGTTCTTAATGTTACAAACATATACAAGACGTTATCTTTGCTGTGAACTTGTTGTTTTGTTCAATTATGGATCTCTACTGGACCAATTGGCTGTTGGTGTAATTGGTACATCGGAAAAGATATTTTTTTGTGTTTCGTATAACCCGCCTAACAGCTCTTATGAAGTCTACAACATGCACATGCAAAATATTTCGCATATACATTCTAATCTTACGAGTCGAGAACATTTGTGCGTTATTGACGATTTTAACTTGGGTAAGCTAACTTGGATACACTTTCCTGGCTCGGCTTCTTTACTGCCATCTAATGTTCATTTACCGGAAGAGCTTTTGGTAGTAGATGAATTTTTAGGCCCTGTACCGAAGGTACAAGAGCCTATTGGTTTTGTGCAAATGTATGTAACAGGTAGAAATAATAATAGGAGACCCCCCAAAGTTACCCCCATTATGGTCAGGAGCGATAGAGGAGTCGATATAGACATGTCCGTCTGTCCGTCTCCGTCCGTATGAATGAAAGGATCTCGGAAACGGTAATAGATAGAGACTTCGTGTTTTTTGCATTCGCCTAGGACTGCTCCGGAATTTCACAAGTTTATTTTAAAAAGTTGCCCCTCCCCCCCTTCCCCATAAAATCACCCCCAAGGCTAAAAATTTCTTCGGCACAAATAAAAGTAAGTATGCCAGTATAGAGATATCGTCCTTCTTAGCCAAAATCCAAAAAGTTCATCAAAATCGGATAATAAATGACGATTTTATAAGCATTTGAATTTGACGACCCCCCTTTTCGTTTCATACATAAAAAAATGTTTTAAAAGGCACTTAGTTCGTGCAGTGAGAAGTGGTCATGTGTTTGGTCATAAGCTAGGGGAACATTTAATGTGTTTGTTAGGCGACCTGCACTGGTACAGGGCCTCTTACAGTCGGTTACGCCCGACTGTGATTTTCTTACTTGTTTAATATGGGCTTAAACCAAATAAATCATATTCTTAATAGTCTACTTAAAATTTTGGATTTGGTATTTATTTCAAATAATATTGAATGGTCAATTGACCTTTGTGATCTGCCACTTTCTGATAGTGACATGCATCACAGACCATTAATCATTTGTATAAAATCATTTGAATTTGCACCTTCTGTGCACCTTAATAACTGTTTTAATTTTAATCAATGTAATTTTGAATTATTACAGAATCGCATTAATGCGGTTAATTGGACTGAACTCTTATCGCACATTAATGTTGAGGTTTGTTTTGAAGCATTTTTAACAAATTTATTAAATATTATATCTCAGTTAGTACCTTTAAAAAAAAAACAGTATATAAACTTCCGTGGTACACTGCTGTATTGAAGAAAATTAAAAATTTGCGTAATAAGTTCTATAAGCGGCATCTTAATACTGGGTGCATTTTAAGCAAAGAAAGATACTTGCATTATAAACGTAAGTTTAATTTCTTGAACAAATTCCTTTATAACCAGTACATTTTAAATATGGAAGAAGGTATAAAAAATAATCCTAAATTGTTTTGGAGTTTTGTAAAGTCAAAGCAGTCTTCATCCAATATCCCCTATTCTATGTTCCTTGGTAGTGTTACTTCAAGCTCTGAGTCGGAGATTGCTGATCTCTTCTTAACGTTTTTTAGTTCGAACTTTGAACCTAATGTAGACTGGCATGATGCTGATATACTTGATTCTTTACCTTCTTTGTTCAATATATCAAATTTAAGTTTGTCTGAAAATGATATTTTTGAGGCTATTTCAAATCTTAATAACTCGAATAAAACAGATTGTGATGGACTTTCAGCTTATTTTTTGAAATCTTGTGTGCAGGCATTATGTTTGCCACTTTACATCATATTTAAAAAATCACTTGATTCTGGCAGTTTCATTGAAAGATGGAAAATAGCTACAATCACTCCAGTTTTCAAAGATGGTAAGAAAAATGACATTTCCAATTACAGAGCAATTTCTAAGCTATCAAATATATCAAAGGTTTTCGAACGAATCGTTTTTAAACAATTATTCTTTCTTGTCAAATCTTACATTGACTTAAACCAGCATGGGTTTATGCCTGGCAGATCTACAGTTAGTAACTTAGCTGTATTTTATAATTTATAATTTCAATTATAATTTCATAAATGCTTTTGAACAAAGATGCCAGGTAGATGTTATATATACTGATTTCAACAAAGCTTTCGATAAAGTCTGTCATAGTGCACTTTTAAAAAAGCTTTGCAAACTTGGCATTCATTCGTCGTTTTTGAAATGGCTTCATTCCTACCTTTGTGATCGAGTGTACTGTGTTATAGTTAATGGTACCCGTTCAAAGAATTATGTGGCTACTTCTGGACTTCCTCAGGGAAGTATTCTAGGCCCTTTACTATTTATTTTATTTATTAATGATATTAGAAATTGCTTCCAAAACTCTGAATATCTATTATATGCTGATGATTTGAAAGTATTCAAAGCCATCAATGATTTGTCTGACTGCATTGATTTGCAAAAGGACATTAATAATGTTGTTTCGTGGTGCACTAAAAATTTACTTTTTCTCAATTTGAAAAAGTGTTTTCATGTCACTTACAGTAAGCGATTGTCATCCCTCTCTACATCTTTTTCGATAGCTAACGAGATACTGAAAATAAAGTTTGAAATTTTAGATCTTGGGGTCATGTTCGAGTCCGGCTTTCATTTTAATAAACATCTAGATTACATTGTTCCAAAAGCATTTGCGATGATGGCATTTGTCAGACGTCATGCATTACAGTTTACTGATCCTTATACTCGGCTTCTTCTTTTCTCCACCTTTGTTCGGTCTAAGTTGGAGTATGCTTCGTTTATATGGAGTACTTCCGCTGCGGTTCATATAAATAGACTTGAGCGCATTCAAAAAAAGTTTTTGAAATTTGTACTCACGCTCTTAAATTTTGCTAATCCGATGCCATCTTACATTAGTAGTTGTCGACTTTTGCATCTATTACCCTTGAAGATCGTCGTTTAATGGTAGCTTTGATTTTCATTAATGATCTAGCTATTGATTGCCCAGCTCTATTACAACTGGTTTCTTTTAATACTCCTACTAGAGATTTACGCAATTTTTTGCCATTTAATATTAGATTTCATAGAACTGCTTATGCAAGTGCTGAGCCTATAAGTAGAGCGCTACATTTATATAATTTGTTACCTCAGAATGTGCGATTTGAGTTTAGCTCAAATAGATATTTTATAAAAAATCAATCTAAAGATGTTTTATATCTGTAGGTACTAATTGTGAATTTTTAAATACCTTTGTTTGTTATATTAGGTTAAGATATTTGTCTGTAAGAACTTACTGTTCATAG
This sequence comes from Leucophenga maculata, assembly GCA_035044805.1. Lineage (NCBI taxonomy): Eukaryota > Metazoa > Arthropoda > Insecta > Diptera > Drosophilidae > Leucophenga > Leucophenga maculata. Next base: position 10,148 of record JAWNNP010001235.1, on the reverse strand, counting down.
ACGTATAAGTAAATAAATAAATAAGTAAATAAATAAATAAGATTGTAATGCTTAGTACTATTATTACTACAACTATGCGTAAATTCTTTACAATGTTTCTTATTTTTAGTTCTTGTATTTCTTCGATATTTTTAAAATTGCTCAACATAATTTGTTTAAACGATACGGTGTTATTGAATTTATAAAGTGTGTAATATGAGTCTTCGAAAATTTTTTGTGCATATATAAATTTTCTGTTTTGAAATATTTCTTTGTTTATTATTAAGGTACAATTCATAAATTCTAATATTACTTTCTTTTACTTTGTTACAATCGTTTTTTACAATAGTGTTTTTTACATTTTGTAAGAGAATTGTACCTTCGTCAATTATTTCTATTTGTGTTTCTTTACTATGAATTAATTTACATATATTTTTGATTACACAATTTTTACTTAATTTCAACTCATTAAGAGTTTTGTCGGACTCATATGTATATGTATCGTTATTTATGTGAACTATTAATTCTTTCTTTTCTTCAATCTTGTAGTTATTTTTGTTTGGTAATGTTGTTATTAATATTGTATGGGTTTGTATGAAGTTAATGGGGATTTTAATGGTAAATATTAGTGAATACGTGCTCTGCCTTAATTGGTGTCACAGCTAATATTGTTGCTGCTTGGATTGGGCAAAGGATAAGAAGTAGAAATAGGATCTGGACTATTATTATGTTTTAGAGGTCTTTTACTGTTTGTATCGTGGACATTGTTTAATGGTCTTTTTGTAAACTTGGCATGTTCTTTGTACCTAAGATATTTATAGTTTTTTATAAATCCTTCTTCTTTATTTTCTTGGTAGCATTCCCTTTTTTTATTGGCTTTTTCTATTCTGTTCAATTTTTGTTTGACCAATTGCTCGTGTAGTTCGTTATGATTGATTTTTTTTATTTTGTACATCGAATGGTGTACATTTTATGGTGGTATGAAATGTATTATTATAATGGAATATGGCTTTTGCCATTTGTCCGATTATTGGTCTTTTTTCATCGATGTTGAGCGTTCGAATTTTCTCTGTTAATGTATTATTCCACCTTTTTATGTCGCTATTAACAGTATGGCTATTAGGTTTTGTAGAATGGTATTCGATATCTTGTTCTTGTAAGAATTCCCTCACGTTGGTGTTGTTGAATTCATTGTCGAATACAAACTTTTGAACTTTTCCTTTTATCGCTAGGAACTATTGAATATTAACAACAATTGTTCTGCTATTTCTGTCTTTTATTGGGAAATATGTTGCATTTTTTGAAAATTTATCAATGAATATTATGAACGATTGTTTTGAATTGACATACGTATCAATATGAACAATTTTATTTATTGTTTTTGGTTTTTCCGCAAAGTGAAATTTTGTTTTGATCGGGTTACGTTCATAATTGTCAACAGTGCATCGCAGTTATTTATGATTTTATGGATGTGTTCTCTAAGTTTGGGTTTGTATATTTTCGATTTTAATTGCTCATAGGTTGCTACTATGCCGCAATGGCCACTTTCATTTTTGTGGAACAAAGGTTTTGGTTTAAGTTCTTCGGGGTTTTCTATATCTTTGCCCCTTTAGAACATTTCACAAATTTTACATTATGGTTTTTGTGCAATTCTTTTACAAGAGTTATCGGTATTCATGATCGTTTATATATAAATATATTCCAACTTTGCCTTTTGTGATTTCTCTTCCTACGATGTTAATGACATTATTATTATTATTAATGTCTCTACTATCAATATAAACTAGTTTGTTATTGAATATTTTCGTGACGTTGTTATTATAATTTAAATAGGGAATCGGCTTACCACTGCATCTAGTATAGAGATACAGTTTTCCAAGTCCTCTTCTTGAGAGTGGACTGTTTGCACCTCTATTGATACGTTGTGTACCCTATAATAAGTTTTTCTCTTGAGGTTCAACTACCTGAGCATTTTGTGCTTCGCTTGAATTTAAATCATCATTTCCATGATTTATTTGATCTTCCGATATTCTACTGAGAAAATCGTGTATGTAATTATTTTTCCCTTTTATATATGCGAGGGTGAAATTGTATTCTGCTTGGCTTATTAACCATTGCAGTAATCTTGGGATTATATCTTTACCCGAATATTTAGTCATCAGCCACTTAAATGGTTGATGGTCGCTTTCTAAATCGAATTCTCTACCGTACATGTAGGGGCGGAAGCATTTAACAGCCCAAACTATTGCAAGCAATTCTTTCTCGATTACTGCGTAGTTTAATTTGTGTTTGTTGAGAGTTCTAGATGTATAAGCAATAGGATGTCCTTCTTGTGCGAGAACGACCCCAATTGCAAAATTTCTTGTATCCGTTGTTTTTTAAATTATTTTTCGAAATTGGGATATTGTAAAATTGAGGAATAAGTGACAAGGTCTTTCAATTTTTCAAATACCGCTATGTAATTAGGGTCGTATGTGTTTAGCTAAATCTCTTTCTTCAGAAAGCGAGTCATGGGATGTGCCATTTTGGAATAGTCTTTTATAAATTTTCTATAAAATCCTGTCATTCTCAAGAAAGATTTTATTTGTTTTGTATTGTTTGGTAATTTTAGTTTCTGAATAATAGAAACTTTATCGGGGTTTGGTTTTACCCCTTGTGTTGTCAAAACGTGACCTAAAAATTGTGATTATTTTTTAAGAATGTCAAATTAGTCAACTTGGATTTTTAATTGGGCATATTGGAATATTGCTTTAATATTCGCAATATGCTCCTCTAGTGAGGTGCTAAATATAAAGATATCGTTCATGTAGACGACACAGGTTTATAAAATCTTTTAAGACTTTATTCATCATCTTCTGGAAGGTTGATGGTGCGTTCTTAAGTCCGAATAGCATTCGAACAAATTCGTAATGTCCTCGTGGGGTTGAGAACGTTGTTTTTGCTCTGTATTTGTTTTTAACTAAGATTTGGTAGAAACCTTTAGCTAGGTCAAGAGTAGTGAAATATTGCGATCGTCCCAATTTGTCTAAGATTGTGACTAAATTTGGTATTGGATACTTGTCATCGACTGTAAATTCGTTCAATTTACGATAATCGATAACTATTCTATATATCTTTTTTTTTGAGTTATCAAGCTTTTTTTTCTACTACCCATAATGGGCTGTTATAAGGCGAATTGCTTTCCTTTATTATTTTTTGCTTGACCATTTCTTCTATTTGTTTTTCTATTTCTTCCTCGTAGATCTGAGGATATCTGTATATTTTTGAGTAAAGTGGTTTATCACTTGTAGTCACTATTTCGTAGTTTACTTCGGTAGTGGCTGACAAAACGTCGCCTTCATTAAAGAGAAAGTTCCTAAACTCATTTAAGAGTTGGGTTATTTTACTATGCTCTTCTTGACTTAGGTGTTTAAAATCGAATTTGTTATCAAATTCCTCTGTTGTCTCTAGCATTGAACTTTGAATAGTTAAATTCTTGGAAGTAGAATTTCTTTTCAAAAATCTGCACGGATCTTAGTTCATTAATTATTTTTGCTTAAAAAGAAATTAGGAAGTTTTGGCCAATAATGCCGGAAAACTGATCATTTTTGAAATCGATCAACTCTATTTATGCCGTTAAGGGTTTTATAATAGTGTGGTTTCTGTAATGGAACTGATGGATAAGGTTATATTAGGGTATTTGGTTTCAGGATGCTAGTTATAGACCCAGTGTCTATTAAGCACCTGATTTTCTGTTTTCCAATAGTGATCGTTACTGTGGGTAGTGTAGATTTTGAGGCAAGGCTAAAAAATGTACCTCGTCGTTAGCTACTGGTTGGGTATCTTGGGGGGGCATCTACTTCCATATAAGATGGTCCCTTAAATGACACCGTATTTTGAGTATCGACACTCATGTGTGAAGTTTGGGTTTGAGCCGAATTAGTATTACCAGAGTTTTGGTTATTTTTCTAATTTCTTGGCCGTTTTGAGTTTGGTTTTTAAAAAAATTGTTAGTATTGGACAAATGTTTGTGTTAGCATTATTAGTATATATACTTCTGCTATCATACCTGGTCATCCAACGCGTGCCCTGTCCTCCTCTATTGCGACGTACTCTAATCAATTTTGAGCACCCCATGTAAGCCATGCGGAGCACTGGATCTCTTTCACCCCATCGAATGAGGTTACCAGTCCAGTGCAAGCGCTGGAATTTTATGCGCTGGACTATGTCAACCTGATCAAAAAGCTCGTACAGCTCGCGGTTCATCCGGGAGCTAAGCTCGTCGCCAATTCTAATAGGACCGAAAATCCTGCGTAGAATCTTCCTCTTAAAATCTTCCAACGCTGTTTCATCTGACTCAATCACGGTCCATGCCTCTGCGCTATACATTAGGACCGGGAGTATCAGCGTCTTATTGATCTTTATTTTCGTCTTTTGAGAGAGAGCTTAACTGCTCATTTACGTGCTCAGCCCAAAAACATATTTTTGTAATCGTGATTCTTCGCCTGATCTCCAGGCTGACGTTGTTGTTGCTGGTTAATTCGGATCCAAGAAAGACAAATATATAAATTGAAGTTGAAATTCTCCATCGTCACTGAAATTCCGCCGCCATGACGGCGTACGAGAAGACACCAAGCACTTTTCATCATAAACAGCTTGACACATGAGCCGAGACTGTTTTTTAATCTCAGAGAACTCCTTGCTGATTCGTCGTTCCTGCATACCGATCGCATCAATATCATCCACGTACGCGAGCAGCATTACTTCCTTGTGGATCCATCAGTAGATTTGAAAAATCGGATAACAGCGCATTATCCTGCCTAAAACTTCGCCTAGTATTAAAGGGTTCGGGAACTTCTTTTACTCCCTGAAATCGCGGTTTTTATACTGACGGGTCTTTTCCAAAATTTGTCGCAATGTGAATATTTTTTTACTGGTCGATCTTTATTGACTGAAACCACACTGATAATGTCTTATCAGTGAATCCGTATATGGCTTCAGCCTATTTTACAATACGTGCGAAAGAATCTTATATTCGATGGAAAGAAGACTTATTCCGCTGTAGTTAACGCAAACAGCGGGGTAATCTTTCTTAAAATTAGGACAAAGAACACTGAGAATCCAGTCATTGGGTATACGTTAATCAGACTATTTGCTTCATAAAAGTTGGTGTACAGTCCTTATCCTTCTATTCCTGCCGCTTTGATATTTTTTAGCTTTATGTAATCGATTCGACTTCGTTATAGTCCGATGGCTTCATCGCCCCAAGAAGGTTAGAAAAATGAAATCTTTCTAATCCCAGTGATTCCTGTTCATCCGTAACCAGATTTCCATTTTCATCCTTACAGTAAGTTACTCCGGGTTTAAAACCTTTAGTCAATCGCTTGACCTTTTAATATAATTTTCGAGCTTCATTTCTGTCACATAACATCTCAACACCCTCAAACTCGCGCATTCTTTGCTCCTTTTTGTTGCGTCTGAAAAGGCGTTTCTCCTCTTTGCGTTTCTCTCGATATCGCTCTCTAACTGCTTGCGTTGCTCCGGACTGCACTTCCTCCTTTTTCTTTCGTATGAAAAGGCATTCATCCACTCTCCGTTTCTCTCGATGTCACTCTCGAACAGCTCACGTTGCTGCCGTCTGCACACTTTGCTGACAGGAAGCGTTTTTCTCTGCAGTAGCATTGCAACACTCATCGCCGTACCAAGAGTTAGTCACAGGTTTTGTATAACCAATGACCTCCTTGTCAGCCCTATCTATGGAGCGGGTGATATGTTTCCACTGCTCACATATATCAGGAGAAACAGAGAGGTTTTTCGATACAGCGTGCCTTCCGTTAGTCAATTATTGGATTTTCCGACAGTTGCGTAAAAAATTTCTTCCTTCCCAATTTTGGCGATGAAATCACCAAGTACGATTTTGACATATTGTTTGGGACAGCGGTCGTATAGACGTTCCAAGTGCTCATTTCTCTTTCGTCAGGGCGTGCGCCCAAATCACAAATATTTAGCCTTGATGCGTATCGCGGCTAGACGCTCTTCAACACGCGGGATTCTGGAGATTCGCCTTCACACGTTAGCTCACCTACGAACGGCTGTTTACAGGCTACCCAGGAGATATCTGTTCTAGCGGACGTTGTGAGCTGCTTGGTCGGTTTCTACAAGATTTATTGTTGGCCACTCCCAAGTGAATGGCAGTCAACAGCTTTTCTCCCAATGTGATCGTCCCAATAAAATGCTAGATACTAAAATACTAAAAAAAAAATTTTAAATTAAAGATGATTATCATTAATTTCATTTTAATAGTAAATGCAGTAAAAATGATCGCATCGAACACTTGGAACGACAGCAGCAATTGCAACCCCAACTGCAGCAGCAGACGCACGCTTTGTCTTCTTCAAGCACCACAAATTCAGCATCAACAGATATAAATGAAGTTCGAAACCTTCAGGTTTCACAGTTTTGGCCGGAGCATCCTGATATCTGGTTTTTATAAGTGTAAGCATCTTTCGCATTGTCTTACATTACTAGCTTACTTACTTACTTATATGACCGTCAACCGTCAACATTGTCTTACATTACGTCTGACAAATACAGTCATGTGATCACAAGTACCTGACAATAAAAAACCGTATTAAATAAAGCTTTGCTGAAACATCGTTTGTTGCGTAGTATTAACCCCACCAGCATAAAACCAGCAGTGTTGATGCAGCGAATCCGCCAACTTTGGGACGGACAGGTTGGCGATGTTATGACACACAATTTTCTTAAAGCAACTGCCGGAAATCGTACGAGTAATACTAGCTGTCAGTAGTTATTCGGACTTATCGACCTTATCGACACTGGCACAGTAGCCGACAAAGTGATTGAAGCAACAAGCGCAAACGTATCCTCAGTACGTCGACGCTGTATCATACATAGCTACCCAACACTGACAGTAATAAAAACAGAACTAGCATCGATAAGAAAAGAATTAAAATACAATTCCTACCAAGCACGAACGCAGAGCATCTCACGAAACAACACTGATAGCAAAGATAACTGCAAAAACAAAACAATAGCACAACCACACAAAAAAAAAGTAGCCAAATTGGGGAATTAGACCACCTATTCCTTATGTATTTTGATGCGCTAAACACGAATCGAAGTCTGTTTTGCTCCATCACGTCTGGATTTTGACATAACTTAAAAAAAAATGGCTGGTTTTATGTGACAGACAAACGTTTTTAAAAAACGAGGGATTTGCTTGAATCTTGTTACTCAGGGGTTTTTGGGGTCGTTGATTACGAATTTTACGTCAGATTTTTAAAATTCAAAATGGCGGATCCAATATGGCGGACCAATTTTTAAAAAAATTTTGGGTCGCTAATTACGAATTTCATGTCAGATTTTTTAAATTCAAAATGGCGGATACAATGTGGTGGAAGAATTTGTAAAAAAATTTTGGATTTTTGCAAAATTTGTTATTTGTAATTTTTTAGTTCGCTGATAAGGAATATACATATATATATACATAAGTCGGCATTAGCATTACCCGATGTACACCACGAGGAGGTTGTACGAGGTTGCATGAAGCTGTTATAAGTGCTGTTTTGTATTTGGGTATAGATAAAACTAATAACAAGGTTACATCAGCTGATTTTGGACATTACGTAGCTCTTATAAGGGCTGTTTGGTATTTGGGTTTAGATAAAACTAATAACAAGGTCACATTAGCTGGTTTTGGACATTACGTAGCTCTTATAAGGGCTGTTGAAAAGCGTGCAAAGGATTTCGCCTTCCTTTTCTGCCTGTTCTTCGTATGTCCCTCTTGAGCATCCAACAGAAATCTGCCAACATATTTTCGTCCCATCTTCCTTGATAGCGAGTTTCCATCACTTTTATATCTTGATGGAAACGTTCGCCTTGTTCTTCGCTGAAATGTCCGAGATTGTCAGGAAAACTATCAAGATGAGAATGTACGAAATGTAAATTTTGGCAACAATTTTTTTGTATTGGGGACTCTTTTTATTTGCTAAAAAGTTTTCTGAGACTGTCTTGAAACTCAGCCAAGCTGCTTCTTTCAGAAAGATAGACTTCATCCTTAAATAGTGATAGAACTTGTGGTCCATCAAACACTCCTTTTCATTAGAATTTTGATCGATCTCAAAACCAAAAACTTCATTATACATTACACGCACTTCTTCGTCAATTCTATTCCGCAAAGAGCTTACTTCAAATTTACTGCAAATGTAACAAAACAAGTCTCGATTTTTGCTACAATTGTGAGGGTTTAAGTCAATATCAGGTTTTTTTCTTGTAGCATCATACTCTACATCAGCTAAGTCACTAACCAATGTAGAGCTGCGGTTGTCTGATGACGACACCTGCGGGCCCGCTTTCTCACCCTGACCAAGTCCCGATACTGGGGTTCCTAGCCCCTGCATCGTAATACGTTACTCACGTGTGTCTGCCATGATGGCATCAAAGCCATTATACAGGGACTCATAACCCCGTGGAGGTGCCCTGGATGCAGACACAAGTGAAAATACAAAGATATTTGACCACTGTACTAAATCCGCCATTTTGATTTTGAAAATCTGACATGAAACTCGTAATCAGCGAACCCCGAAAACCCCCAGATACCAAGTTTCGTAAAAAACCAAAAATTTTTTAAAAATTGGTCTGCCATATTGGATCCGCCATTTTGAATTTTAAAAATCTGACGTTAAATTCGTAATTAGCGACCCCAAAAACCCCTGAGTAACAAGATTCAAGCCAATCCCTCGTTATTTAAAAACGCTTGTCTGTCACATAAAACCCGCCATGTTTTTTGAGGTTATGTCAAAATCCAGACGTGATGGAGCAAAACAGACTTCAGATTCGTGTTCAGCGCATCAAAATACATAAGGAATGGGTGGTCTAATTCCCCAACTCGGGTACTTTATTTTTTTTGTTATAATCACAAGAAGTTCGGCGCAAACGCGTACAAGTGTAAGAAACCATGAACTTGGAGAAATGCTTCTTCAGTGGTAAGCTAACATCGCTGTCATCGATGCAGGCACTGGATGACAGCCGACATAATCGATTGAAGTACGAAATGTTACTTTCTAAAAGACTCCGGTTCAACGATATCCATATATCAAAAAACACACATTTCAGGAAAACTAACTGAAACCCCTTTTGTTCTGCGATCAGCAAACAACAAAGTTATAAAAACGTATTGAAACTACAGTGGATCTTAAAAATTGCAGATGTATCCACGCACAGAATTGGCGCTTATTTCATTGCAAAATATAGATTACTAATCGATCTACAACACCTTTGTCTAATAGACTGAACAACAACCCTGCATACATGCGGCAAAGTTAAACAAACTAAAGTACATAGTATTTCAACAATCATATCAAAGGCATTGACGCCCGACTTGTACAAAACACTCATCAGGAAGTAAAGCGATGCCAGAGTTCCTCAGCAACCACATGCTACACAAGAACCCCATACGTTGTCCATTGTAACTGGTAATTATAACTGGACAGCCAGTTGTAGAGCTTGCTTGTAGACTTATGGTAAAAAAAATACTTGATGCAAAATCCGCAGTTCAAGCAATGTTTGACAACGGATTTGTATGCCCATCAAAAAGCCCATATGATAGCCCACTTCATATGTAACTCAACTCATCAGGTGACTGGATGCCCAAATAGTACCCAACAGATATTGTTCAGGCATGAAGCCTAAACATGTGGTATGAGGCAAAACTCTCAAAGACGTCCGATAAGAACAACGCACACGCAGTGCAGTTGTCATACACATTAATAGCTCCATCTAAGCGTTGGTATGTAACACTTGACTTAATTTATGATCTACATCGATTTTAATAGCTCCTTCTCCGTTTGTCAAGTGCTACATTGACAAGTGCAGGGACTTAATTTGTGATCGACATCGGTTTTAATAGCTTCTTCTCCGCTTTGGTTTAATAGTTTCTGCTACGCGTCTTTTTACATTATAAATAGTTTAGATTAAGCTGAGTCCTACAAACTCAGCAATAGCAACTAAATAGTTCAAGAATAGAATAAGTTTTATGAATAAAAAGGGAGCCGCTGGCTAGAGCGCCTCAGTAGTTAATGAACTCTCAATATATATGCGTCGATTGTTTGCGCGTGATAAATGTATCTCGTATCTACAGAGCTTTTCATTTAATGGTCCTTCGAGCC
>JAWNNP010001231.1:0-40606 GCA_035044805.1 Leucophenga maculata | reverse complement strand
TACGTGACAGAAATGTAGCTCGAAAATTCCATCAAAAGGTCAAGCGTCTGACTGAAGGTTTTAAGCCCGGATGACAATGGAAATTTGGTAACGGATGAACAGGAATCACTGAGATTATGGAGGAGTCATTTCTCCAACCTACTTATGGGTGGTGAAGCGTACAATTCCGCCGATAGAGAAATGACACAGGAACCACCAGTTAATGATGGTACTATTGTAGAGCCACCGGACTTTAAAGAGGTCAATGCAATAATTAAAAAGCTGAAAAATATATAATAAATGTGATAAATGATGGGTTATTTAAGACCTGCGGCGAAGAGTTGGTTAGGAGTATGCACCAACTTTTATGCAAGTTATGGTCCGATGAACGCATACCCAATGTCTTGAATCTCAGTGTTTTCTGTCCTATCTTTAAGAAAGGAGACCCCGCTGTTTGCGCCAACTACCGCGGAATAAGTCTCCTTTCCATTGGATATAAGACTATGTCGGGCGTATTGTGTAATAGGCTGAAGCCATATACCGATTCACTGATAGGACTACATCAGTGTGGCTTCAGACCAAAAAGGTCGACCAGTGACCAAATATTCACACTACGCCAAATCTTGGAAAAGACCCGTGAGTTCAACAAGGACACTCACCACCTATTTGTCGATTATAATGCCGATACGATCGAAGTTCTTCGACGCCCTGTCTGTACTAGGTATCCCGACAAAGATTGTCCGTTTTTGCATGGCGACGCTATCTAACACACTAAGCGTTGTCAGGGTGGGGAAAAACCTCTCCGAAACCTTTGATACCAAGAGAGGTTTCAGGCAGGGTGAAGCTCTGTCGTGCGATTCTTTCAACCTTCTGATGGAATACATCATACGCCAGTGCCCGTACATACAGAGTATGTTGGGCTCGATCTACCGAAAAGGAAGTGATGCTGCTCGCTTACAAACAGATGCTTTTTTAGACTGAGCAAGCAAATGAGAAGTAAAGCCCTCTCTCGACGGACGAAAATAAAGATATATAAGACGCTGATACTCCCGGTCCTACTGTATGGCGCAGAGGCATGGACCGTGATTGAGTCGGACGAGACAGCGTTGGAAGTCTTCGAGAGGAAGATTCTTCGCAGGATCTTTGGTCCTATTAGAGTCGGCGACGAGTTTAGGTCCCGTATGAACTGCGAGCTGTACGAGCTATTCAATGAGGTTGACATAGTCCAGCGCATAAAATTTCAGCGGCTGCACTGGGCTGGGCACCTAATTCGAATGGACGAAGGAGCTCCAGCACGCATGGTTTACATGGGGGGCCCAAACTTGATTGGTGGACGCCGACATAGAGGACAACCGGGCACTCGATGGAATGACCAGGTATGGAGAGATCTCTCCGTACTTGGCATTCAAACTTGCGCATTTTATTTTGTTATTAACTGTACTAATGTTTAAGTCCTTGTGAATACATTTATTAGTAACAAACCAAGGTGCCTTACATATCAATCTTAATGTCTAAGATTGGTATCTCTGCAGAATCTCCACGTTGGAAGTACTTGCGGTTCCCCATAACTTAATGTCATATGTCCATACAAGCTTAAAAATTGATTATTGCAAAAGTATTTGGTTTTTCAAGCTTAGTCTGGATTTCGTATTAATCAGCCAATGCAATCTTTTAGTTTTGTGCTTGAGCTGATTGACCTTCACTTTAATATTCGGTTTATATGTCAAACGACGGTCTAAGTGCATTCCCAGATAGTTAACACAATTAGTAACGGGTATAACTGAGTTGTTTATCGAAACATTTGGACAATTATGTCTTCTTGTTGTGAAAGTTATGTGTGATGACTTGTTTGCGTTAGCCTTTATATTCCATTTGCAAAGTCAATAAGACTTAGGATAAAATTTTTTAAAATGTGCAAAAATTGTATGCAACGAAAAATTAGTTCATTTTTTCCATAAGGGGTTGTTGTGTTAACGGTACGTCATTCCGATGAAACATTGGGTTGAAATGGTTAGCTAAAACTTAGAGCTATCCAATGGTACCCATGTCATATCCAAGACTCCGTAAGCCTTCGAACAAATATTTTTAAAATATGTAAAGATATGTGATTTTTTGCGTAGCAGCGGGCCACATAAACAAACATCTGTCTTCTTTGTCTAACAAGAACTTCACGAAATCTGCATGCCAGTGTTACCGAACAACAAATAAAATCTATTGAACACAAAAGTATCTGTACAGACGTCAACTCAATTGAAATATATTGAAGACAAGAGTATCTGTATAGACGTCAACTCAATTGAAATATAATAAAGACAAAATAAATAATAAATATTAGGTTTTATAGTTATCACATGTGATATTATATGGTCTTCTACCTTCTACCTAGATTAAATTTTCACATTTTTCAATCGCATTGATTTCTGCCTGAAGGATAGTTTTGGATTTTCTAGCAATTCAACTTTTCTAATTCGAGGTCCAAAAATCCCTTGCGGTAATTCCATATTTTAGTAGGGAGCTATCTGTAAACCAGCCCATTTATCATTAGTGAAGATCCCTACTTTAAATCTTCTGATAAAGATGTTCTTTATACCTAGAGTATTGTGGTAGTAAAGGGCGTATCTAATTTTGGTCGTCAAAAATGTAATTTACTACATATTTTCGTGCTAACACATAATTTTCTTTGTTTTATTAAAATATTTTTGTTTTACTGATCTAGTGGCTATTATTAGTTCGGTCCTAAGAGCCCTAATCAATATAGATTATTAAACAAAAAGTCAGATCCAGCGGCATTCCATTTAAAAGCACGTCTTACGCCGCACTAGAACATGTTCGCATTCGTACTAGTGGCTGTTCAGCCCTATCCGACCATTTATTGTTCTTGTTTTTTTTTTTTTTTTTAAACTTATCATTTATTTAATTATACTGTTATTAAAAAAACAACTTAAATTAAATTCATATTAACATTTAATTTAACGAATCTAGACAGGCTAGGTGTGATGTTTTTTTACAATTTGGCAAATTGAGCGTTATAAAGTTCTGTCGGGTAGGTCGGTAGGATGTGTTCTTCGGAGCCGTCTCGTCATAATGACTCCCCCCTTCCTGCGTCTCTTGAGTAGTATGAGTATGCGTTCAGGACATCGCCAACTTTAGGAACATTTAAGTCTTTTTCAATATTCGCAGTTCGCAAATACCAAGTGGCGCCCGAGAATTTTCGGAGAACCTTTGCTTGAAGGACTCTTATCAAGGTACGACCTAGCAGCAATACCACAAACTTGCATCCCGTAACGCCAGGCAGGTGCAATTATGGCCTTGTACGCATTAACTTTGTTCAACAAAGATAATTTGTTATTGCTGTTCAAGAGCCACCCCAGTTTGCGTATCCTTTCGCTGAGAGATTTCACTAATCTGCTGATATGCGTCTCAAAAGTGAGTCTCCTATCTAGATAGACCCCCAGATATTCGTGTCCAGGATGGTGATCCAGAAGCTGCTCCTGGAGGTATACACCCGGGCAGTCATACCTGCATAGTGAATGTGTCACACTATACTGATATTCCAGCGATTTGCCCATTGACCAAACTCTCGAAGATATGGTTGGAGTGCATCGGTAGCAATGTAAACACATTTATCTCTGGTCAGGATTGCAGTATCCTCAGCAAATGTAGCGATCATCAATTCATCCGGGTCATCTATAGGAACCGATGAGCCTGCGGGCATATCGCTGTTGAATAGTGAGTACAGCGTTGGCCCTAGTACGCTTCCTTGTGGCACGCAGCCTTTATTTCTCTGACTGATGACTCCTTCCCATCCAGGACAACAGAGAAAGTCCTATCTCTTAAATAACTTTTACTAGCAAGAATAGCTGAGGCGGCAGTATACCCTTGAGTTTAAATAGAAGACCATCATACCATACTCTATCAAATGCCTGTCTTACATCAAGATAAGAGGCCACCACATACTCTTTGGCTTCATACCCGTCTAGGATGAAATTCACTACCCTATTCAGTTGTTCTGGAGTTCCATGGGATTTACGGAATCCAAAATGAAAGGGTGGTATCTTTTCCTTTACCTTCTCATTCCCAAGTATTCTTGTTAGGAGGCACTTTTCGCAGACCTTAGCTACGGTGGACAGCAGTCTGATTGGTCTATATGATTCCAATCATACAGTTCCTAGCCTTCTTCCACTGTCATAGGATTTGTCCTAGCCTCAACACCGCATTAAAGATGAGGACCAGAAAGAGCACCGCTTTGGCCGACAAAGCCTTGAGTGTGTTATTATCAAGTCCATCCTTTTCTGGGGCCTTCATGGTATTCAGATCTTTTATGTGTGCTTTAACTTCTTGGACAGTGATGCGGTTGACTGGAAGGCATAGCTGACCAGGGCTGTCTAGCGTCGCCTGGACAATACGTTTTCTGCTCTCTGTGTTGTAGTTAAATGGCTGGAAGCGGGCCTCTAAGTCCTCAGTGAATGCTTCCGAACGTTCCTTTGGGGACTTAGCCCAAGCACCATCCACCTTCCTTTTTTTTTTTTTTTTATTAATGAAATGTTTACATGCGATTAGTGCTCTGCTACCTTCTAGGCAACTTAATCTAATCAAACTTTGGTTCAAACGATTATTATAGCTATAGTTACATAGGTTATGTACAGAGGTTTAGGAGAGGTATATTTAGTGATTAAAATTATGTTCATTATGAAATGTAAGCCAAGACTCGGTCCAGCAGGTCTTGAGGGTGGTGGCGTTGGAGTCTTCTTCTCGTTCCAGTTCGGGGGCTAGAAGCTCTTAGGGCTGCAACACCCAGTCGTCTAGCTAGGCTGTTTGGATGAGATTCCAACCTCTCATTGTGTTTTTTGGCAACCTCCTGGATTCTATCTCCAATTTTAGGCACCTTGAGATCGCGTTCTATATCCCTGGTTCTCATGTACCAAGGAGACCCAGAGATCTTCCTCAGTGTTTTTGCCTGGAGAACCCTCAGTTTGTTCAGGTGCGTTTTGGCTGCTATTCCATACACCTGGATGGCATAGAAGAGGCCAGGAGCTAGTATACACTTGAAAATTCGGACCTTATTTTCAAGAGACAGCTTGTTACGTGGTGCAATCAACCAAGACATTTTTGTAGCCTTTGTCCTAAATGATTGTTGCAGCGACGTGACATGTCTGCCGAAGGTAAGCCTTCTATCCAGGATTACACCAAGGTATTTGTATGCTGGCTTGTGATTTATAACTCTTCCGTTAAGTGAGACACCAGGGCAGTCGCCTTTTCGATTTGTATATGTCACATTTGCACATTTGTCGCCATTGATGCGCACGTTCCACTTCTCAGCCCATTCCTGGAATGCGTCCAAGTACTGCTGAAGTGCACTCGTGGCCTGGATAATGCAGCGGCATTTTGTGAGCACCGCAGTATCGTCTGCATATGTCGCGATTAGCACATCTTCTTCATCTACTCCAGTGATTGCTGTGTGGGTAGGTATATCCGCAGTGAAGATGGAATATAAGGTGGGGCCTAGGACGCTGCCTTGGGGAATGCCAGCTTCAATGGTTTTGACGGAAGACTTACATCCGTCGGCCGTAACGCAGAATGTGCGCCATGATAGGAAACTCTCTACGAGCTGGAACAGCTGTGGGGTTAGGAGGCTCTTGGCTTTGTACAGAAGCCCGGCGTGCCAAACTCTATCGAAGGCTTGCTGGATGTCCAGGAAAGCAGCGACCGCGTACTCTTTCTTTTCCAGGGCCTCTAGCGCAAAATTACCTACTCTATGCAGTTGTTCTGGTGTGCCATGCTGAATCCGGAATCCAAATTGGAATTTTGGTATCGCCAAACGAGCAGCCTCAATTTTGAGCAGTCTGTTCAGAATCAACTTCTCCATTATTTTGCCCAGTGATGGGAGAAGGCTGATTGGTCTGTGGGAGTTCACCTCAGTAGGCTGTTTTCCTGGCTTCAGTATCATAATAATACTTGCAGACTTCCAAACTTTAGGAAAGTAACCCACATGTAAAATGCTTTTGTAAATGAGCACTAGAAACCGCAGAGCTTGATCTGGTAAAATCCGTATGGTTCTGTTGTCGAGAAGGTCCACCCGGGGCTTTCTTAGGCTTCAACTTGGACACAAGCTGCTTCACTTCTTCAAGAGTGACAGAATCAGCAGGCAATGTCATTTGAAACGGCGTTTCAAGTAACTCCGCAACCAGGCGGCAGTGACTCTCATGAGCGAAAGCGTGTGGCCTGAAGCGTTGCTCCAAGTTGCTTGCAAACACTTCTGTTTTGTCCAGGGATGTGCGGCACCAGCCTCCTGACGGGTCCCTTATAGCCGATTTAGGTGAGGCCTGAGCCTTGTACCGTTTAGTGATTCGCCACAGAGAGTAATTTGTGGAGGCATCGGTGCCCAAGTTCTCTAACAATTCGTTAATTTGATGCTGTTTTCTGCGAGCCAGCACCTTATGAAGGCGATTTGCCAGCCTACTGTAAATCTGCTGGACTCGGGCATCTCCTGTTCTCGCATATTCTTTCCTGACCTTTCGTTTAAGGCGAAGAAGGTCAGCTATTATGCGAGGTAGCTGAGGCTGAAGAGAAACTTGGGTACTTTTTTGAATTATCGGTGTAGCTTGCGCTGCTGCTTGTTTCAACTTTTCCATAAAAAAGTTGATGACGTTGTCTATATCATCTGCTCCTTGGATTTCCATGCTTAGGTCGATCAGTTGCGCCAGGTGAGCCTTGAAAACCTCTACATCAGCACCACGAGCGAGTAAACGAGAGCGCTGTGGCTTGATCAGCGGTATAGCGTGCAAGTCAGCCAGAAGAGGGGTGTGATCCGATGATAGCTCGTGAAGTGTTCGCACATTGAACCTGCTAATGGCGTACCCATTTATTACGAAGAAGTCAAGCGCAGATGGGGCTACCCGAGAGTTGGAGGAATAAAATGTTGGCTCTCCCGTTGCTAAAATTTGGTACTGGCCGTTCGCAACGACTTCCTGCAGCAGCTTACCTCTAGCACAGGCTCTTGAGCTACCCCACCATGCGTGCTTGGCATTATAATCTCCGCCTGCTATGAATTTGTTACCTAGCGAAGCAAATAGGGATTCAATTCCAGATTTTATCCATCGCTCTCTGGGTGGGAGATACACAGCCGCGAGTGCGACAGTTCCCTCCGATGTCTGTAGCTGCACTCTCGCTATCTGCCTGTCGTTTCTTGAGATGGGAGGTTGAGGACTGTGACTCATTGTGGAGCGCACTATGACTGTGGCGCCACCTCTGCTGTTGCCACTGGGGTGGAAGGCGTGGTAGGTGGAATAACCAGGTAGGAAAACGCGCTGTCCTTCGCGCATGTGTGTCTCTGTAGCAAAAATGACATCAATATTATGTGCACTGAGGAAAAGCCGCAGCTCCTCAGAGCCCCTAGCTAGTCCACGTGCGTTCCACAATCCGATTTTTATGTTTGGTTGTGTCATTTCGACATCCGGGAAATAAGAACCTGGACTAGTTCTCGGAAGGCTTTGTTAGACTCCACAGTCTCCTGTATCAGTTTGAACATTTGGTCCATTCTGGCGTTTATATCCCGAATGGAGCTTTCCAGCGCCAGGAACTTTTTCCCGAAGCCTGAGTCTTGCAGCGAGTTTGATTCTCTCTGGGATTGGTTAACCGCACTTGATCCAAATTGAGATCCGTTGGGCCGAATGTCGGCGTACGAAATTTTGCCTCTGACAGCCTCGGCCGGAATGAATCCGCGTGTGTAGTGATGATCGTTTTTAGATCTGACAGTGTTGTCGGTAGCAGAATTAGTAAGGAGCCTTGGGTTCGGCTTCAGTTTCCTTAATTTTTCAATCCTAACTGGGCAGTCTTTATCCGTTGAAGGGTGACCACCACCGCAGTTGATGCACATATAATTATCACTGGTGCACTGCAGTGAGCCCGTTATATGAGCGCCAGCACACTTGCCACAGATTGGATCCTGGAGGCAATAGTTTTTGGAGTGCCCGAAAATGTGGCATCTCAGACACTGAAGCACTTCTTTCCTGCGAGAAGCGCGCTCTACGGTGACTCTGTATCTGCCTAGTTGTGTGATCTTCAAAGCTTCAGCAACATTCGGACCTTGCTTAAGGTTGACAAAGAACAGATTTTGCCTGGTCTTGTAGTTGATCGTCGCTTCGTCATCTTCATCACAGATCTGCGCTTTTTGCCAGTCTGCCTTTCTCGGGCAATATATGTTGAGGGCTTCAAAGCCGAGGTCAGCAAATGCAATCTCGATTTGTTCCTTGGGCACATTTGCATGAATTCCCTTGAGAACAACCCTGTAAGGCTTGTCCTCCTTGAGTTGATGATGCCAGAACTGACAATTAAGCGTTGATAATTGTCTTACAACTGCACGGAAGGCGTTTGCGCTGGTCGTGTATTACCGTGACACACCGAATTTGGAGGTGCGTATAGTATAGTTGTTGTTACCGGCGCAAGAATTCAGCGCTTGTTTCAAGGAATGGGGATTGTTAATGTTCGGAACACAAATAGCTGGGGGCTTGGACACCACGTTTGGGAATTGCCTGTCTCTATTTTTAGGTGCTCTTTCTTCTTCGTCAGAACAAATTTCTGTCAAATCCTGTTCCATAATGTTGTCCGCTTCTTCAGACAGAGCTGCAAAACGGTTGTTACTCAGTGCCGTTGGAGTTAAGGAGGTTGTCGCAACTTTAGAAGACTCCTTCAGCAGCACAGTGGCCTGCAGCTTAGCTTTTCGGATTGATTGAGAAGCACTTACAGCTCCTTTGCGTTTTTTGCCAGCAGGTAGGTTTGCCGATTGAAACGAACATTTGTCCTTACGAACCGTTTTTTTTAGCCATAATTGGCAATGTTTCGATGCACGGTGTGTTTCCAAGAGACGCGGTTGAAGAAATATTCGATGCCGCAGCTGCTGCCACAGTATACGTAGAAGTAGATGAACAGCTTGCTTGGGACATGGTGATAGATCCACCTTCCAGATCGGAAATTTCGGAGACACATGCTGTTTGTATCTCGTAGCCAGAGTCCATAATTAATGTTGTGTGCTCGTATCTGGGGTGACATTTTCTAGGAAACGATCCGTGTCCTTCTGTCCCTGTATCGCTTACATCTTCTTGATTCTATTGGCGACTCTGCGGTAAACCCTGTCCACAATAGGATTCCGGGTGCGGCAGTATTGCCGCCTGAGTCTCCTTTTCACCAGCAGCAGTACTTCTATAGCCGGTTGAAGTCTGTTTTGTAGCTTTGGTACTTGCGTTGAGCTTTCAGATGTAGCAATAAGGGCAGCCACGTGTACCTTATTAAGGAAGATTGCGTAGGTTTAGATCAAGAGTTCCCTCAACCTCCCGGCGAAATGAAGCGATGCTGTCCAAGATTGATGAGGGGGGTGATAAAGAGAGGACACTAGCAATTCGCCCCTGTTGGTGGCCACATAAATGGAAGCCATTTGTTACCGGGACGTTCTCACTGGTGCGTCTTGGTCGTATGCAAGCTCCTGCTTAACTAACACCGCCGCTCCTCCTCTTGGCCTGTTGCTGGGATGATCCGCCTTGTGGATATCATACCCCGGTTTAAAAATCGAGACTCCAGGCTGCAGCCAAGTCTCAGTAATGAGCATTATATCAATTGTATGTTCATTAAGGAACGTCCTCAATTCCTCTATATGCCCTGATAGCCCTCGGGCGTTCCACAATCCAAGGTTGAGTGGCGGGGCATCATTTGTTGGCATTCATGAGTTTGAGGCATAATTGTTTGAGGAACTGGATGTTTTCCTTTAATTCCTTAAACATTGATTGGAGAATATCAACTTTTACCGTGAGAACTTTGAGTTTCCACCAGGACCCGTTGCCTACCTATGCGTTGAATATCGAACGCCTCTTTGTTGTTTGGTGCTTTAGCGAGGTTGATGAAGAATAAGTTGTTAGGAAATAACCTTTAAATTTTTTCTCCATTTTCATTGGTGATTACCTTACGCGGACCTGGATTATACACTCCGGTAACTTTATGGCCTTTTGCTTGGAAGGCTTCCTTTATAACTATGTGGGGAGTGGTGCTAGCATGGCTACGAACCACTACCCTGAAGCCTTTGTTCGAAACGTGTCCGAATCTTCAGGAAAGACCCTGACAGTCCCATTTCTCAAGATTTTGAGAGTAAAACGGTTCGAGTCAGAGGCTACTGTCAGTTCCTGTTCCATTTGGTGAACGTCATTAACATCTTCGATGTGAATAGGGGGCGGTTTTTTTGTTGTTTGATCGGTTTTATTATTTTCTTGAAGAGTAGCTTCCGCATCTACTACCATTTCTTCAGCTAGGGCAGTGTAAGCAGTCAGTTCCTCATTAACCTTGTCGGCTAGCAAGGCAAAACGATTTCACGATCTGCTGGATCTCTTAGGTGGTACGGTGGCTGTCTGGTTTTGAACAGGTACCATTTCTCCCTTTTTCGAGCTACCCTGTGGGGAACGAGGACTGGGAGGCCTTTTAGTTTTTGGCGTCTGCCAGTTCACTTTAGGTTTCGAAGTCCTGTTCGATTTGTTCTCCTCCTGGACAGAATTAGTGGCAGCTGATGTAGATTTGGGAGCAGCAAATGAAGAGTGGGCCGCACCTGCCGAATGCTGAATTTGAGCAGTCATTTGTGACCTAAGAAGCTGGCTCATGTCAGGTAATGTGGTTGCAGTCATGCCGTCACTATATACTGACACGTACTTGTCGTAGTTGTTGTGGAGGGACCATGCAGCTAGTTGGGATTAGCAAAGTTATGTCGCTCTGCTGGGATGTCGCCTATAACAAATTTGTTGTTGTTTGCAGTCATTTAAAATTTTGAAAACAAAACAAATATACAAAACTAAAAAAATATGAATTTACTTTTTGTTATTTTTGTTGGCAAAAAAAACACAAATATATTTGTATTATATATATATATTACACACGCTGTGCAAAAACAATTTTTGATCTCTAATTGGCGTAAACAAACGATCGCACAAAGAGGAGACCAAGAAAGGCAGATGTGCCCATAGGTTAACGTTAATTATTGGTGTCAAACAGCAATTGTTTTTGTTTTCTTGGACCGTTTGCCGGCACTACAATTGCAATACCCAAGAAACTGTTTTTAATTGTTGTTGCAATTTACCGATATATACTACCGAATTTATGTGAAAAATGCACGCACGTCCGTTTAGTTTGAGATAGCTGTTTAATTCCCACTTTAAGCTCGATGCTGGCAGGGGTTTGTTGACTTCACGCTAATAACAGATATGATATTTAAGCGCGCACACAAAAATTAAATGTTAATATGTTTATAGCCATGGAGATTATCCAAGATCTCGTGCCAGCACAGTTGAACAATGCCGTAATGTATCAGGTTCGGAAGATATGAGCATTTGTTAAAACGGCGTTGACGCTTAATTGTAGAATAGCCTTCACCACCAATAATTAAATGCAATATATTGCAGGACATGGGTGAGGGATCAAATTTTGTTTTCATAACTTTTGTTATGTATTAATTATATGTGCTAGTGGGCGCAAACAGTGACATCGCAGCATCCTTTTAAAATCAACGGACAATGTTAGTATCATACGGTGCTATACATTGTTTCATTTTCAAAATATACTCATAGTAATTTTTTCTAAGTTCTCGTTTACTTCGATGTTCCTAATCTGTCAGAAATGAATGAGAATGCTATTTGGCCAATTTTATCAATTTAAGTTTGTAAACTTCGGTTTAACGTTGATTGACTCTAAAGTTTGTGAGGAATAAAATATAAACATTTACAAGTGTGAATATTTCGTATAAAAGAGGTATGCGTCTTGAATCCATACAAAATGACATATGTTTATAAACTATATAAGAATGTTTGCGCTTACATTTGTTCAATCGTATAATATTTACACACAGCTGAAACCGTTGATATAAAAAAAAAAGGTTCGAATAAATGTGTTCCATCTTCCGCAGTTCCGTTATTTTTGTTCTGGCGTCAATGCCTACTTTAAAAGATTTTAATAAATGTCAAAATATTCATACAAATCTGACAACCCGCTCACAGCTGATTGCTAATGTGATAAATCTACATGTATAGAAAAATAAAATTGTAACCCGATTTCTTTTATGTTATCATTCTTGTACGTTTTAAAATCAAAATTGAGTTCAGTATGCTGAATGCTTTTGACGAAGTTGGTTAACTTAAGGCAGAACACACCTGGAATTTGTATGTTGGTCCAACCGCAAAAATATTTGAATCAAAAGGTAATATTCAAGACGGTTTGTTTATTCTTAGAAAGGAATTATCTTCTTGTACTAAACAATATCTTCATAATGCTAGGTACACATGAGGCAACCGTCAAAAAAAAGAGTTGCAGCAAAAAATATCAAAATTTTTTGATATTGCTGGCAACTGTTGCGTTAACGCGAAATGCTATGGACAACACAGCTTCAACATGGCTGTTTTGCTGCAACGGTGGCCTCGTGTGTATCTGGCATTACTGTTATTGACCATGTTCGTTCCTTAATTTGTGGTTTTTATGCCTTTGTCACATTCAAACCGTAAAACTCGTTACTTTTTATGCCCAGCTAGATTAGGTATTTCATCATAATTTGTAATTCTTATTTTGAGTCAAACCCTTAAACGCATACATCGATTGCGTACTAGTGCTACATACTATGCTGAATCAATTCAGTCTGGCGGCTGAGATGCAATGTTCTGCATTGTGACAAGAAAATATAGAGTTATAAAATAGAGAAACTTACACAACAGCAGTTTTAATGACCGGTTAAGTTGTGGATGGAATTAAAGATTTCAGTCGAATGAGCTGCTAAAAGGTTCCGCATCTTAAGTTCCTTGTTTTTTATAAAATTTTCTTTATGTAGCAATTTTCATGTTGTGTAAGTTTTAAATTGTTATTTAAATGTACTACAGTTATTTATTTAACCGATCGACATGTACAAAGGTGAAAGAAACCAAGAGAGAATGCTGCAGTCAAGGGCCTCGACGTCGAGATACCCCCATTGTACTGAACGTAGAATTTTTATGGGAGACATACTCCTATATGGATTCATATGAGATATTTTTATTGCGATTAGCGTAAGATATATTAAATTAATCGTGTCAAGATAAACTAAATCACAACATTGTTTCTTATAAAAACAGAAAAGAACGCAGATTTGAAAAGCCACATTCTAGTGGACCGATAGTGGCATATATAGAATAGTGTATTTGAATTGTTTTGTAAAAAGGATGAAAATGGAGGTAAAGGTTTCTATGAGTACCTCCAATTAGGTAGAGGTTCAAACGTTCGTTGCATACTAATTAATCGTTTAAAATTGTAGATGCTTTTAGGAATTTTAGAACTTTAGCTAGGATACTTTTGGTGGGATTAAATTTATCGCTTCATCAGAATGCAACAGTATTTACTTCTGTTTCAACGAAAGCTCTGATAGTCATTAAGGATGTGTTTAACTGAAAGAGGTGTGTTCGAGTTGCAGAAATGAAAGAAATTGATATAGATCTATCAAAAAGATGTTTGTGAGTCTGATTTGTATGGCCCAAGCGAAGGCGAATAATTTTGGACAGTTCATAACGGTAAAGTCCAAGGTCATTTTTAAGATTACCATAATTATAAATTGTATTCTTTAATAAATTGTTTGATTGATAGTGGGGGTTGGTTAAGAATATAGATTAATTCTGTTTGCTTGCAAAATTAAGTTTAATCTGCTTTAAAATGCCTTTAATGTTGTGGTTGTCGTTAAAGACAAGGATATTTAAATGCTGATTTTGCTGCTTTATCGGCTTCATTGCCTTGTATATTACAATGACTAGGTACCCATATTAATTGAATTCGAGGTATGAACTCAGTAAGTATTTGTCTTATTTGTACCAGATAAAATGAATGATATAAGGGGTTTGTGATGGCATTTATAGCAGATAATGAATCCGTGCAAATAGCCAAACAGTTATTGAATTGCTTTGCTAACAAAATTGCATTGTAGCTATTATTTCTGCTGAAAGGATAGAAGAATAGTAAGGGAGAAGGAATGATTTGTAGCATCTGCTAGTAACAATACTGGAAGCTGTAGAAACCCCATATTTTGAACCATCAGTATAAATAAAACTGTGGTTAGGTAGAGTATCTTTTAGTTGAAGAAACTTTTTTTGATACATTACCGGTGAAGTTAAAGATTATTTGTAGTCGTGAAGACTAGTATTAACGATTGTTCTTTCCATCCTTGGCGGAATTTTTTTATTGATGCTAGGGATTGGTTTTGTTGGCATGCCAAGATCGTTGATAAGATGAATTGCACGTAGTAAGGAAGAAGAATATTTTAATAGAAAATTTGTTTTAAATGGAAGGAAACGGGAGAATCGTTTGAGAGAAGAATGGTCTTTGCAAGCTTAGTTGTAATAAGGTCTTTTCTAATTTCAAGGTGCATGATTTTGGACTCAAATAGAAGATTATTAATAGGTGTAGTCCTGAAGGCGCCAAGGCCGAATCGTATAGCAGAATGGTATAAAGCTTTGGTTTTATTGCCGTAAATATATAATCCGTAATCTATTTTAGACATGATAAGTAGATTTACGGCAGAAACAACGGTAAGATGATTGCAGTTAAATTTGTTACTGGAGAGACATTATGTTAAGTCGACTAGAAAGGTATGAAAGAAGCCTTGAAATATGGTCAGTCCAGTTATATTTGCAGTTAAAAATAATTCCTAGAATTTTTAGGCACAATACGTCTTTTTTTTTTTTTTTATTTCCCTGGATGTTTACAATCTGTTTGTTTTAAACAATAAGTAATTTTTTTTACTATAATGGGCATATAGTACGCTCAATGACCAATGTCATTAATGTATTTCTAACTTAAAGTAGTAATTGTAATTATCATAATAACTAAAATTAGAATAAAATAATAAAAAACAATATTTGTACTCATATACATTTACGTTGGTAATCTATGTAATCTTACTACATGCGACTGCCCCACTCTTCGCTGAATATCGCATCGTTCATTTCCATAGAATTACTACTAATAAGTGCATATGGACAATAAGAAACAAGTTTACTGTTAGATTAAATATAGTGTATAGTTTTTATAGTATAGTATATATATAAAGTATAGGCTTAAAGGTATCTATGCATTATGTTTGTTGGATCGAGCCGCTTCAGTCTCCTGCGTGTTGAGCTTTCTATTGTAGGCAGTTGTCTCATTCCTTGGTTTGTATGAATTTAGCAGTCGGTTTGTGTACTTAGTGCTAGAGCATCTCATCGTTTCCTCAATTGTAGGTACACTAAGGTCACGATGTATATCTGTGTTGGTAATATACCAATCAGCATTAGATATTATTCTTAAGATTTTAGACTGCGTCCTTTGTATAAGTTGCAAGTGGGTTTTGTTTGCAGTACCCCATATCTTGATGCCATACTTCCATAGCATAATTATTGCTTTATAAATTTTAAGTTTATTGTCAAGCGATAATTTGGATTTTGTCCCAAGAAGCCAGTTTAATTTTTTAAATTTGTGTCTTACTTCATTTCGTTTGTTTTTTATGTGTGGTTTCCATGTCAGCTTAGAGTCTCTTGTTATTCCTAAGTATTTTGCATAGGGTTTAATTTTTATGTTGTTTTATTTTATTTTAATTTTTTAATATGGTAACATTTTGTTCTTCTGTTTGTGTAAATTACTTGGACAGTTTTTTCTATGCCCCATTTTTGAAACCAGTCAATTGTTTGGTTTAAAATTACTTGGAGTGTGTGTGTTGCTTTCTTTTCGTCACAATTAGACGATAATAATACTGTATCGTCTGCAAATGTTGCTATCATACAATCATTGCTTGTAGGTGTCGGTAAGTCTGCGGTATATATGAGATATAGCAATGGGCCCAGTACGCTGCCTTGAGGTACGCCTGCTGTCATTTTTAATACGTCAGAATATCCATCTTCATATTTTACGTAAAAGTGTCTGTTGCAAATATAGCTTTCCAAGAGTTTAAACATTTTGTGCGGTATACATCCTTGTAATTTGTTTAATAAGCCTCTGTGCCATACTTTATCAAATGTTTTGGCAATGTCCAAGTAGACGGCTACACAGTATTTCTTTCTGTCAAAATCATCTAGAATCTTATGCATAACTCTATGTATTTGTTGAATAGTAGAATGTTTTCTTCTAAACCCAAATTGATGGCCTGGAATAATTTACTGTTGTGTCATATAATATTTTTTCAAATATTTTAGATAACACAGGCAATAAACTTATTGGTCTGTATGAGCTAGTATTTGTTGCGTCTTTATTGGGTTTAGGTATGGGATTTATTTGTGCGACTTTCCACACGACAGGAAAATATGTTTGCCTAATTGCCGCATTGTAAATATATCTGATATAACTAATTGCTATATCTGGTAGTTCTTTAAGGGGTTTGCCTGATACAAGATCATATCCAGGCGCCTTTTTATCCTTTAGAGTCTTGATTTGTTTCTTTACTTCTGATACCGTAGTCAATATTATTGCACAAGGAGAAGTGTTTGCTAAATTCGGTAATTTAATGTTTTGATTATCCATATCATTAGTAAAAATTAACTCGAAATGTTTTGCCAATGTATCTGCTTTTTCTTTATTACTTTTTGCCCAAGTGCCATTTACAGATTTTAGTGGTGGCCTATGAATTATTGCGTTGTTTAGTTTTTTCGTAGCTTTCCATAGTGAAAAATTCGAAGAGCTATTTGAATCTAAGTTTGAAAGGTAATATTCAAACTTTTTGTCCTTTTCATCTCTTAGCAGGATTTTTAGGTTAACGGTGGCTTTGTTTAGTTTGGCCTTGTCTTGTGGGTGTTTTGTCATTTGATATATTTTTCGCAACTTTCTTTTTTCCGCAATTTTTTGTTTAATATTTGCAGGAATAGCTTCTATCTGTGTCTTTCGTAGGATCGGCGTGGACTCTGTTGCTGCAAGTATTATTAAGTCGTTTATGTAGGCAATAGCGGAGTCAACTTGGGTATTTGTTCTAAGCGGTATACTTGTTACAATATGTTCTTCAATTATTCGTCGAAACATGTTCCAGTCAGTTTTTTTGTTATAAATGTTTTGGTTTTCCTTCGTCTCTGGATTTGAATTGTATGTTATTACAATGGTAGAGTGGTCCGAAGTTAAGTCAAGGCAAGATTTAATGTTCAGTTTGTTGAGGGATACATTTTTCGTTATACAAAAGTCAATAAGGTCTGGTTGTTTTTTGATGTCAGAGGGCCAGTATGTTGGTTCTCCTGTACTAATATAGTCGCAATTATTTTCTCTTATTGCATCTAGGAGTTGTCGACCTTTGGCATTTGTTAATCTTGACCCCCATACTAAGTTTTTCGCGTTATAGTCTCCTCCTGCTAAAAATCGTTTTCCTAAGGATCTGAGAAAGTCAAAATATTGAGTTTTAGTGTTATTGTGCCTGGGAGGGCAGTATACAGCTGAATTTGGAATATAAAGGTAACTTTTATCAGTAAAATGTGTTTCTGATACTAACATTATGTCAACGGAATTATTGGATAAGAAACTACTTATGTCTAAAGAGTTTTTCGATAGTCCGTTAGCATTCCAGATTGCTATGGTAAGGATTTTATTTGACAGACCCATCTAATTTGGTAACCAGTATGGTGACGAGATTCATTATATTTGTCATTTGAGTGATGAGCTGTTTCATCATTGTTTTCAGTTCTGAAAGATCGTCGTTGCTATCTGTTTTGGATTTGGTTTCACTATTTTTAGTAATAATGTTACCAAGTTCCTTATTTGATTTGAATGCAGCTGCTTCTGCATATGTTAAGCCAGCTTGTATTCTAGGAACTGTATTCAAAATTGAGTTAGATGTCGAAACATTTTGTGTTTGTATAGTTTGGAGTTCTTTCTTTCTCATTGGTGGAAATCGTTGTACTTGAAGCGATTTATAGACTAGGCAGCCTTTGTAGTTTGCAGTGTGGTTATTGCCACATAAGGCGCATTTGATCTTTTGTTTATCTTTGGACTTCAATAAACAGTTAATTGTGGTGTGTTTTCCTGCGCATTTGACACAGACCGGGTCCCTTGAGTAATAGTTTTTGGTATGCCCATACCTTTGGCAGTTCGTGCATTGTGGAATTAATCTTTTTTGGTGGGGAGGCTCGAAAGTTACTTTGCATTGGAGGATATGTGTTACAGAGTAAATGTCTTTATTATTGCTCTTGTTTTTTAACTCAACAGAGAATAATGGTAGAGGTTGTTTTGTGGACCCTTTTTGCATATTGTGTATGTTTATAACTTCATGTCCTAACTCTGCTAATTCAGTTATTATGCTTTCTGTTTCTGTTGAGTAATGCATGTGCCGTAACACTACCTTAAAACCTCGTTCTTCCTTGGGCTTAAATGTATAGTACTTAGTACTCTTATCCCTAAGTAATTTTATGATTTCAGTGTAGTGGACAGATTCTTCTGCTTAAATTTTAATTTCGTTTTTGCTCAAAGCCTTTATAGTGTAGTTTACATTGGATAATTGCCCTAGTGCACTTGTAAGAGCGTTTACGTTTTCAACATTTTGTACGTACATATATTGGGGGAGGTTTTTGTATGCGCTGTACTGTGGGTTTTTGTGTTATACTAATTGTCTCTGTTCCATTGTCTTGTTGTTCAGTTGTGTCGTCATCGTCGGCCAGGGCTTCGAACATGTTTGAAGTGTCAGGTTTGCTGAGCCAATATTTTTGCAATGTTGTTTGTGTTTTTCTTGTTTCAGGTTTGTTTTTTGGTTTTTTGTTGTTATTTGATTGTGCCGTTACTTTATTTGGAGACTGATTGTCTCGACTTCTTTTTAATTGTGTTTTATTAGTATTAGTTTTGTTGTTGGTTACCTTTTGCATGTTTGTTGTTCTTGGTGATGTTGCTTTTGTTTGTTTGGATGACGTTATCGATGCGTTGATTGGTGCAGCTACATAACAGACCGTTGGATTGGCGCTTGATGATGCGATCGATGACGTCATCATCGAGGCTGTAGAGTATACTGTTGTTGTTGTTGCAAATAAAGCTATTGTTGTAGTGCATGGACTTTGTGTTGTAATTGTTGCGGACGATGTTGTTGTTGTTATTGACCTACCAGAACAGTTATTGTGGATGTTTGTAACTATTGCTGGGTGCAGGGTTGGGAGCGGCGTTGTCGGAGTGACACACTGTGATTTCCAGGTTAGTGGAGTTGTTGTTGCATTTGTATTGATGCTGTTGCATTCAAGCAGAGCTGCTGAGTGCGATTGAGTTGTTGTTGTTAAAGATTGCTCTTTTTCAACAGTAGAATTGTTGCTATCTTTGTTTGAAACGAATGAGAAATATGCATTTCTCCCATCCGATGAGAGCCTACGCTCTTTAAGATGAGCGTAACTAATTTTAATACAAACTGTTAAGCACTTTATTATTACAATTTTGAATTTTTCCAAATTTGAATAAATACAAATTTAAATAGCGTCTTTTCGCTTGTTGCAAATAAAGAATTGTGCTTTCTTTGTTTTGTATTAATTTTGTTTGGTTTAGTTTCCACATATAAATATTGAATTCACTGAGGAGCAGTTTTCACACGTCTGTTCGTAATGAACGTCAGAAGAGAACGTCTGATATAGGAGATAAAGAACAGTTTAGATTAAAACGACTTTGTTTTTTCGTGCATACATGCTAGTGTTTGCACTTAGTTAAAGAGAACATTGCACCAGAGTAATCGCACCAGGATAAGATATCCGTCATTACATCATCGATGTCGATGGAGGAACTGCAATTTAGTTTTCTTACTATATGGCAGTCATCAGCGTATGCACAAAAGTTTTTTTTTTTTCTTTTTTAATATAGTGTTTTCTTTATTGGATCTTCTCTTGATAGAGACTAACAATAATTGTTCAAATCTTAAACCTAATTGTGTATTACACTTAGCCCCTCCGTTGGAGACTTATGTAGTTACAGCGGCCCTAAGAGCACATCACAGGGCTGGGAGGTTATTTCTTCTGATTCGTGTTTGTGTATGGAGTAGTGTTAGAGATCTTGCTAGTGGATTAGGGTGAGAGTTTGCATTCATAGTTCTGCTTGAATCGATCTATTTTAGTTTTCACAGTTGGAATGTTAAGATCATTGTGAATGTGAGTAGTGCGAATGTACCAAGGTGCTCCGGTGAGACTTCTAAGTATTTTTGATTGAGCTCTTTGTATTATATCCACGTTACTGGAACTCGCATTGCAACATAAATGTGAGCCGTACGTCCAAATAGGCTTTATTACGGAGTTGTAAAGAAGTAATTTGTAGTCCAAGCTTAAGGGGGACCGCGGATTTATAAGCCAGTGTAGATAGTTGGCTTTTAGCTTTATTTGTGTTTTCTTGGCTTCAATATGTTTACGATAAGTGAGCCGTCTTTCGAGATGAATGCCGAGATGCACGACATCATTGGCCTGTGGGATCACATTGTTGTTTAAAGTCAACGATGGGCAAGTACCTCTGTTTAAAGTGAATGTGACGTGTTTGTTTTTTTGCTCATTAACTTTTATACGCCAGTTAGCTAGCCACTCCTCGAGAAGATGCTTGAGCTACATCGAGAAAGATTTCGGAACAGTATTCGCGGAGTTCGTACGCTGTTCTAATCTCTGAGGTTAATCGGTTTACCTGTTCAATAGTGCCATGGTTTACACGAAACCTAAATTGTTGGGTGGGTATAACGTTCTGCATGTGTGAGTTGATTTTTAAAAGAACCAACTTTTCGAACAGTTTGGATAGGCAGAGGATAGTAGGCTTATGAGTCTATTAGACGCTGCCTGTATTTATCCTTTCCGGGTTTCGGTATCATGACTATGACCGATTTCTTCCACTGAGTTGGAGAATTTCCGCATTTAAAAATCGCGTTATAAAATTTTGTGATATATGTCACAGCTGGACTGGGAAGCTCCATGATCATTTTTGGGGAAATTAAATCATGACCTGCAGCCTTCTTGGGATTGAGCTGGGCTTTTATCACTTTATGAACTTCGTGGGTGTGAACTCTGAGAGGTTCAGAGTAGTTCGTGTTCGAAGGAGAGGGAAGAACAAAAGCGTTTGTTGACGGATTTGGCTGAAAAACAGTTCTTAAGTGGTTTGCAAAAACTTCCGCTTTTTCTATGTCCGTGCGTGCCCACTTTCCAGTGTGGTCTCTTATGGGTGTAGAGACTATAGCTGGTGGTTTAATGTCTGCACGCGCTTTCCACAGGGGAAACTTTGAGCTTGTTGGGGAAAGACGTTCGATGTATCGTCTCTGAGTGAGTTTTTCCTCGAGTTTAAGAGCTTTGTTTAGCTCACGTGAAGCAATTCTTAGATTGTGCTTGCAGGTTGGAGATCTATGACACTGCCATTCCCTTCTTAAGTGCCGTTTCGTCATAACTAACAGTTCAATGTGACTGTTGGTTATACTGTGGTTCATCGAATTGGCTGTGGATGGTTGTGGTGTGGAGTGTTGAGCTGCAGCAGTGAGAACAGAACTCAGGGCACTGACAGAGTTTTCAATATCGATTTCGTTACTTATTGCTGGGTTCAGCTCGATATGACTGCTTATATACTTTTTATATTTGAGCCAGTTGGTTTTTTGTGAGGTGAGTTTACTGGGATACTCTTTCAGTTGAGGTTTTTCCAGTAAACTAAAAAGAACTGGAGAATGATCCGATGAGAGATCTGCAAGAGATTCAGCAGATATTAGATGACTTGAAATTCTTCGTGTTATTGCAAAATCAATGAGATCTGGGATTTTCATCGAATCTGTAGGCCAATATGTTGGAGTACGGTGCGAGACATAGTTAAGCTTGTTTTTGGTGTTTATAATTGCTTTGTAGAGCTGCTTTCCTTTGGGGTTTGAAAGCCTTGAGCCCCAATGTGTATGCTTGGCATTATAATCTCCCGCGGCTATAAAGCGATCACCGAAGAATTCAAGAAACTGTTTTTCAGATACCGTAAACCTTGGAGGGCAATAAATTGCCGATAGTGTTACACTACCAAACTTTGTTTGAACATTTATTGAGGTGGCTTGGAGATAATTGGTTTCAAATATCTGTAGAGAATGGTGTTTAATACGACTTCTTATGAGTATACCAGTTCCGCCGTGGGCTTTGCCATCTGGGTGGTTCGTGGAGTAGAACGCATACCCTGGAATTTTGAAGTTGTATTTATTCGTAAGATGTGTTTTTGCGAGAAGCAATACATCAATGTTTCTTACTTCGAGAAAATTTACGAACTCTTTTTTGTGTCGGGAAACACCATTGGCATTCCAGAGACATATATTTATTTTTAAGCAAGACATTATTTGCTTTGTTGGGCTGCAAGCATCTGAATCAGAGTGTTTTGATTCCGCATCATTTCTTGCATTGTGTTTTGCATGAATGTCATGAAATTCATCATGCTTTGTTGCATTGAAGCAATCATTGATTCGATGCCATTGAGTGGTGTATTAGCATTTTGGGGAATGCTTTGTTGTTGTGGGTTTTGTGTGGAGGGGCCCACGGGTACCGTGTGGGAAACGGTTTGGCCATATGACTTTGCATCAGCTGGCTTTAGCCCTGATTTCAAGGCATTGGCAAAAGACACACCAGGGGTGGTTGTGTCAAAAGTATACGTTGGAGTGCGTGCAAATGACTCTACGGGTGAGAGCGAGCAGAGGCAGTTCGCAGATGAAGGTGGTTTTTCAGCTCTTTGTACACAGGGCATCCTCTGTAATTAGCCGTGTGATTTCCTCCACAGTTGCTACATTTTTTCGCGTTGGAATCCAACTTGTTTGCTGTGCATGTAGCGATATTGTGGAGTTCTCCACAGGCGACGCAGACAGAACGTAGGGTGCAGTAAGTCTTCGTGTGGCCAAACTCCTGACAGTTGGTGCATTGGACCGGGTTGTTGCGCTTGTGAGGTTCTTCTACTGAAATTCTGCGGTGCAGCAGGTATTTTAGATTGTAGATTGGGTGTACCTCGTTTTTTTTAAGTGGCCTACTTTCGGGTTCAAGCTCTACTTTAAACATGGGCTGCGGAATTTTATTTTTATTTATTATATTTAAGGCTATTTTTGGGTTAAAGCCATTTTCTTGTAGTGCGCTTACCACTTCGCTTGGAGTGACAGTTGGTTCAATGCCTTTGAGCACGACTTGAAGTCCTTTAGAGCTTTTCAGTTGGTATGTGTAGAAGTTTATTTTCAAATCTGTGAAATGTTTTGAAACTAAACGATAATTTTGTTCAGAGTAAATTTGAACCCTGGTCTCGTATATTGTACCCTTCCTAATAGCAGTTATGTGGAAGTTATTGCTCCCAATGAGTTTTGCTATTGTGTTTACAATATTATTAGAGCTTTGCTCACGGACATATATTGGCGGTGGTTTGACACTCGCTTTTGTAGCCCCTTCATCTGCGCTGTTTTGTGAGTTGGATGCTTTGTCGCTTAGAATTGAGAATATGTTGCGACTAAGTGGCGATTCGGTTTCGCTAGCATTGTTTCGTCGATTCAGCTTAGGTTTATTTCCTTTGTTCGACATTTGTGGGCTCAGCTTTCGCTTTATTTGAATGTAGCGATCTAAGCCTGTCTGTATCGCTGGAGTTTTTGTATTATTCTTTTGCTGCAGTCCGCTTTGAGATTGCGGTAAAATATTATTTTTAATCATTGCAGAAGATGTTGTGGCTGTAGTTGTTGTTGTGTTTGTTGACACATAAGTGATTGTTTGTGTGCTCGCAGCGTAGGGAAGAGAACAATTGACGAAATTTTCATTTAAGAGGGTGGGTGTTGGACACTCTTCAGCCCAAGTGAGTGGCCGTGTTGGGCCGTGGGTAGAGAGCGTAAGGTTTTGCTGCGTCGGTATAGTTAATGACAATACATTAACAATGCTAGAAGGGGGAACTGAAGTGGAAGCCGTGGATTTTAGTAATCCGTTAGGTTGAGAACTTGTACTCACCGCATCCATTTGGTTATGCATTTTACCTGTTTCGTTGCTTTTGTTTTGGGCAGGGAGGGAAGTGGAGGGCAATTTATGTTTGATGGTGTCTTCTGTTGCGTTGTATGTAAAGTACGCGTTTCTCCCATCGGCACTTTGCAGTGAGAGTCTGCGCTGCTCTTGCGGAGCGCTTCGCGCGCTTATTCGCTGCTCTTTGTTTTCAATCGCGGGTTTTTTTTGTTTGTTTTTTTTTTTTGGAAAAAAAAAGTATGAGTTAAACTTTTCGCTGAAGTTTGTTTTTTTTTTGATTGTTTTTTAGCACTTGCACAAATTAAATTTAGAGCCTGTTACTATAGCTATTAGCAAATATGCTTTCATAACTAGGCCTAACTAAACCGAATTATTGCGGAGCACTTGCAGACACGTCCGATCGGTTTGATGGTTAACGAGTTACTCTAGATAGATAGATAGATATATAGATAGATAGATAGATAGATAGATAAATAGATAAATAGATAGATAGAAAGATAGAAAGACAGGTAGATAGATGGATAGATAGATAGATAGATAGAGAGATAGATAGATAGATAGATAGATAGATAGATAGATAGATAGATATATAGATAGATAGATAGATAGATAGATAGATCGATAGATAGATAGATAGAAAGATAGATAGATAGATAGACAGATAGATAGATAGATAGATAGATAGATAGATAGATAGAAAGATAGAAAGATAGAAAGATAGAAAGATAGAAAGATAGATAGATAGAAAGATAGAAAGATAGAAAGATATAAAGATAGAAAGATCGATAGATCGATAGATAGATTTTTTTTTTTTTTTTTTTAAATGTGTTTTTTTTATTGAATCTTCTCTTGATAAGAGACTAACAATAATTTATCAAATCTTAAATCTAGTTGTGTATTACACAAAGCCCCCCCGTTGGAGACTTATGTAGTTACAGCGGCCCTAAGAGCACATCACAGGGCTGGGAGGTCATTTCTCCTGAGTCGTGTTTGTATATGTAGTAGTGTTAGAGATCGTGCGAGTGGATTAGGGTGAGAATTGAGTTTACATTCATAGGTCTGCTTGAATCGATCTATTTCAGTTTTAACAGTTGGGATGTTAAGATCATTGTGAATGTTAGCATTGCGAATATACCAAGGTGCTCCGGTGAGAGTTCTAAGTATTTTTGATTGAGCTCTTTGTATTATATCCACGTTACTGGAACTCGCATGTTGTTTAGAGTCAGCGATGGACAAGTACCTCTGTTTAGAGTGAATGTGACGTGTTTGCTTTTCTGCTCATTAACTTTTATACGCCAGTTAGCTAGCCACTCCTCGAGAAGAATGAGATGATCTGCAAGTAGTCTGGTTGCTCGTATTGGGCATCTAGATCTACTTAATATGGCTGTGTCATCAGCAAATGTGGATATTGTAAGTCTGTGATCCGTTGGTATGTCTGATGTGTATAGAACATATAACATAGGACCGAGAACGCTGCCTTGGGGTACTCCAGCTTTGATTTCAGACTCCTGTGTTATGTAGTCATTCTGACGTACCGTGAATACTCTATTGCTGAGGTATGATTCCAGAGTTTTGTGAGTATTTTGGGGAAGCAATACTTTTATTTTATACTTAAGTCCATCAAGCCAAACGCGGTCGAATGCTTGGGCTACATCGAGAAAGATTGCGGAACAGTATTCGCGAAATTCGAACGCTGTTCTAATCTCCGAGGTTATTCGGTTTACTTGTTCGATAGTGCCATGGTTTTCACGAAAACCAAATTGGTGGGTGGGAATAACGTTCTGCATGTGAGAGTTGATTTTTAAAAGAACCAACTTTTCGAACAGTTTGGATAGGCAGGATAGTAGGCTTATGGGTCTATATGACGCAGCCTGTGTTTTGTCCTTTCCGGGTTTCGGTATCATGACTATGACCGATTTCTTCCACTGAGTTGGAGAATTTCCGCATTTAAAAATCGCGTTATAAAATTTTGTGATATATGTCACAGCTGGACTGGGAAGCTCCATGATCATTTTTGGGGAAATTAAATCATGACCTGCAGCCTTCTTGGGATTGAGCTGGGCTTTTATCACTTTATGAACTTCGTGGGTGTGAACTCTGAGAGGTTCAGAGTAGTTCGTGTTCGAAGGAGAGGGAAGAACAAAAGCGTTTGTTGACGGATTTGGCTGAAAAACAGTTCTTAAGTGGTTTGCAAAAACTTCCGCTTTTTCTATGTCCGTGCGTGCCCACTTTCCAGTGTGGTCTCTTATGGGTGTAGAGACTATAGCTGGTGGTTTAATGTCTGCACGCGCTTTCCACAGGGGAAACTTTGAGCTTGTTGGGGAAAGACGTTCGATGTATCGTCTCTGAGTGAGTTTTTCCTAGAGTTTAAGAGCTTTGTTTAGCTCACGTGAAGCAATTCTTAGATTGTGCTTGGAGGTTGGAGATCTATGACACTGCCATTCCCTTCTTAAGTGCCGTTTCGTCATAACTAACAGTTCAATGTGACTGTTGGTTATACTGTGGTTCATCGCTTTGGCTGTGTGGATGGTTGTGGTGTGGAGTGTTGAGATGAAGCAGTGAGAACAGAACTCAGGGCACTGGCAGAGTTTTCAATATCGATTTCGTTACTTATTGCTGGGTTCGATATGACTGCTTATATACTTTTTATGTTTGACCCAGTTGGTTTTTTTTGTAGTGAGTTCATTGGGATACTATTTTAGTTGAGGTTTTTCCAGTAAACTAAAAAGAACAGGAGAATGATCCGATGAGAGATCTGCAAGAGATTCAGCAGATATTAGATAATGAGATCTGGGATTTTCATCGAATTTGTAGGCCAATATGTTGGGGTACAGGGTGAGACATAGTTAAGCTTGTTTTTGGTGTTTATAATTGCTTTGTAGAGCTGCTTTCCTATGGGGTTTGAAAGCCTTGAGCCCCAATGTGTATGTTTGGCATTATAATCACCCGCGGCTATAAAGCGATCACCTAGAGTGTCGAAGAATTCGAGAAACTGTTTTTCAGATTCCGTAAACCTTGGAGGGCAATAGATTGCCGATAGTGTTACACTACCAAACTTTGTTTGGACATTTATTGAGATGGCTTGGAGATAATTGGTTGCAAATGCCTGTAGAGAATGGTGTTTAATACGACTTCTTATGAGTATACCAGTTCCGCCGTGGGCTTTGCCATCTGGGTGGTTCGTGGAATAGAACGCATACCCTGGAATTTTGAAGTTGTATTTATTCGTAAGATGTTGATGAATATCAATGTCTCTTCGAGAAAATTTACGAGCTCGTTTAGGTGCCGGGAAACACCATTGGCATTCCAGAGACATATATTTATTTTTAAGCAAGTGATTATTTGCTTTGTTGGGCTGCAAGCATAAGCATCTGAATCAGAGTGTTTTAATTCCGCATCATTTCTCGCATTGTGCTTTGCATGAATGCGATGAAATTCATCATGCTTTGTTGCATTGCTCTGTTGTTTTGGGTTTTCGTTTCGTTTTTTTTTCGTATTCTTCTACTTCTCCATCACACGTATGGTCGATTATTTTTTTTATAATAAACGGTGAAACATTTTCGAACGTTAAATTATCCGTCCTTGAGATAATTATATATTTAGGTTTACTGCCCGCGCGGACTGTTGTTATTGTTGATAAATGTCTTATGTCCGGTGGTTTTGACATTGTTTTTTTTTTTATTATTTGGGCTCGCGCCCAGGAATGATATTTACTAGCAATAGAATTTGTTGTTTGTGCTTTGGTATTATCTTTCAACTTACTTTAAACTGTTCAGGTAACTGTTAACTAGCAGTATAGTTGTTGCTGTACATATTTAATTTTGAAATATTAAAATAATAAATTCTAGATGTAATATAGACCGAAAATTACTTTTTTTTATAAATTCTAGAACCATTACACAAAATGACACCAAATTTTCTAATTATGTTAGATTAGTTTTTCATGGTCGGAGAGATGGGTTAGTTTTTATTCCGATAAGTGACCACCAATTTTTTATTTTGAATTTATAAATTTTTTATCGAAGACAGTGTCGTTGTTAATAGATGTCGGTGAGATAAATTTTTTGATAGATGACGAAGTTGGTTGTTTTCATTTTTTAAATATATAAAATAAAAATTTTTTTAATTTTTTTTTGAATATTTTTTTTTTACGGTTTTTTTGAAACTCGAGATCGGTAATTCAATATGGCGATAACCCGACGCCATATTGTGAGAAAGAAAAAGTTAAAGTCGACGAACTATGTTTAGTTGGGTATCATTGGATAGGTATTGGAAAATCATCTTTTCATCATTTCGGATGCCCATTTTTTGATCTATATCGATTTAAGTACGGTTTGCGCTCCATTTTCTTTCCAATCCTTGTCATAGTGTTAGAATCTTCGTTTAGTTGTTGCGAGTAGTTGGTTAATGCTATTGATTTAGTTATAGTCGGGTTTTGTATACTTTTCTGCATTTACTTTTTTTAATAAATATTTGTTCATTAACTGTAACACAAATTTAAACACAATGTTTCGAATGTCTTTTTTTTAGACGCTATCTTCTGCAGACCACGTAAGTGACGAAAGCCCACCAGTCTAAGAAAACCACTATATTCGGCCATGTCACGAAAATTCCTTTCCTTTCATTTAAATCATTATGATATTTGTTTTTAATTTAGTGTACAATAAATGTGTATTTAAACATACTTTTTAAAGCTTTCATTGCAAAAAGTTGGCATATTATGAATAAATAGACAAATAATATACAATAGAAAACCATTGTGCTGTCGTTTAAATTGTACAAATTGGCGGGCAAAATATTAAAAAAATATTTGTATTTTTTAGTTGTAATGTACTTTTAAAATTAAATACATTTCGTCTCTTATAAAAAATTTTATTTACATTTTTTTGTCCCACCTAAGCACATAAATCGATATTAAAAATAATAACACATAATTGTTATAGTGCTGACAACCGTGCTAATTCCCTAGCTGTTTCCTAATAAAATGTCCGAAAAGTGAAATAGTGATTTCTCCTGAAAAGAATTGATACAGCTCGTTGGGGAAAAACTTCTTAAAGAGAAATGACTTCTGCTAACATTTACAAACGGTATTACGGCTTTATTATTTGAAGTTAGTCCATACTAACTAATCGTATTTGAAAAGGATGTTTTTATTAGCAAAACACAAATAAGCAATAATTACACATATCCATTAGATGCGCTGAAAAGTGCACTGGATAATACATAGGTGTCACTACTAGCACTATATCCATATGATTAGTTAGCCCTATCAAAGGACATTTGTATAAATTTAACAGCTGTCGTACTATTAGTTTATGAGATACATTATTTCGAGTAAAGCAACGTTGGTTAGTTTGAAAAAATGGATAAAAAGGCGACTACATCTTCATCGGCGCTAAATTTCTTTCCAGCGAACATTCTCTTGAGGTCTGAGAACAGGAATAACTCGCTGGGGGTCAGATCTGGAGCATACAGAATTCGAAGCCCAGTTCATGTTTTGCTTTATTATTATTAATTATTATTTGTTTGTTAGGCCCTGTACCGAAGGTACAAGAGCCTATTGGTTTTGTGCAAATGTATGTAACAGGAAGAACTAATTGTCGGAGACCCCCCAAAGTTACCCCCATTATGGTCAGGAGTGATAGAGGAGTCGATATAGCCATGTCCGTCCGTCCGTCCGTCTGTATGAACGAAAGGATCTCGGAAACGGTAATAGATAGAGACTTCGTGTTTTTTGCATTCGACTAGGACTGCTCCGAAATTTCACAAGTTTATTTTAAAATTTTGCCCCTTTGCCTTTATGTCTTCTTTTATGAATTCCTCTTTTATTCGGAAATGATCCATAATATTTCGGATTGTTATAGGACAAATTTGCAAGGCATTATGCGTGGGGTTTAAAATTTCGAGAATCCCTTCGCTCTCTAAAAGTAAAAATGAACTGCCATCAGTGGTAACAATTTTTACCAAAGACGCAATTATTCTCTCTTCACCGGTGTTTTGTTCATTGGAAAATTAAAAAACTTTTTTATGCTTTGTCAATAATTTTTAGCCACATGTTTGCATGTCGATTGATGTGTGCTATTTTCAAAGCCGACTCATTTTAACGACGACCTACACACTGCATCATTCTTTTGTTTTGCCTTCTACTGAAGTACATATACATATATAAACACTTGCAATTTACTGGCGAACATAAGATACACAATGCACGAAAGTTAGTTTCGGCAAATTTTCCGCAGCGAAGTGTAACTAAGATAAATCAAAGTTTTTTGATCATCAAAATCAAAAACTGAGCAAAAAAAAGTCTCGTTAGTTGAGCAAAGACCGCGTTGAGCAAAAAATGTGATAATGGCTTAACGCTAATATTTTAATCCTGTTCACGCGCAACAGTTTATTTTATGACTGCCTGTAAAAAAAGACCACTTCTCAATAAAACCATTGTCAACAAATACAAGATCTAAAAACCGACCTGAAATATTGAAATTGTTGTTATACTGTTCCAAACACAAATCAAGAAGAAATTCTGTAGACTCATTGTTGGCAGATATTGACATTAAAGAATCACCAGTCATAGACCATTTTATATTGGGTAAATTTAAATCTCCCAAAATTATAAGTTGGTCTTTATCACGAACATATGATGTGGCTATATATGAAATTGCTACAGCAAGAAGGAAGTAAATGCTTATTTCCGAAAAAATAAGAATATAAATTAAGTCTTCCGTCGTAACTTCGTTGTCTGGCGACGATACGTGGTTGATCGGACGGCAGTAACTTCTTCTCCTTTGTGAGGTGGTGATGAATCCAACAGGTGACTATTGGAACAATGTGATTAGGTTGTGGGAACTTTCCCAGTTGCCCGTCTTGGACGTGGTCCACTATGATTGATAACACAAATAATGTTTGTTGACGGCAATGCCGGAGTTTAATCATTCACTCGTCTTATAATGTTGCGATCTAGATTGAGACTGAAGGCTACAGAAATGTTCAAGCTTGCCCTGTGAAGCCAATGCATCACGCCATTCGCTAGAGTCGGCATGCCGACTCAGCATTCTTGCGCAAGCAACACGGGTGTCCGTTTTCAGTTGCTGTGCGCAGAACTCTTGGCAGCGAGTCAGCATTGTTTACAAGAATACTACTTTGTTGCTGAGGGCAACCAAAATGCTTAAGGCTGTGTGTTGTTGTATTTGTTGCTGAGGGCAACCAAATTACTTATGATTGTGTGTTGTGTACTTAGAAATAACAATGTATGACTGTGAGAGTGTATCTTATATGTTTAGTTGTTAACTACCCCCCCCCCCTCAGGATGATGGCCGTCCTCGGTCATATTAAAGTTGTCCAAAGCCTTCTGTATCCTTAGTGTTGCTCGCTTTCTCCTTAGTGCCATAAAAAGGATGAATGAGCCAATTAGTCCGACGTTCAGGACTGCACCAACCGCGAACCAGAATTTAGGCGAACCAGCCGCAATTACCTCCTCCTTGAAATCTCGAATTGATTGCAAGTTGTTGATGTTCATACGATGCAGGAGTGGTATGCTTAGTGCCGGGTCATGTCCGATGATGTTTAGGAGCGGTGACCTCACGGTGCCAGGCTGCTTGCTTGGTGATTTGCGCAAGTTTACAAATTCTGTGCCATTGATAGCTGCAGACCGTTCGAAAGTTATCAGGAAGGTTCCTGAGACGGTTACCTCTGCGCCATCATCTGTTCGGACGCGCGCTGTCGCTTCGTTGATAACCACGACGCCGTCATCTACAGGCATTATCGCTTTCAGGTGGCTAGGTTGAGTGTGGCAGTTGGCGGTGTTTCCCGCGTGAAGGGAGCTAGCACAGGTTTCGCGCCGTGCTCGTTCGCAGAAGGTGTTGTGCGTAGTCACAGTGCATCCAGTAACTGCAAAAGTATCCTTTTCGCATTCCGCCAACGTGTCCTCGTCGAGTCGCAGAATGGTTTGTTGGTGTGAAACGGGGTAGACGGAGACCTTTTGGCACCTAAACTCAACTTTAGGGTAGGCTATTAATATGTGGATAATATTCTCGGACTGAAGGACCTTGATCTTAGAAGCTTCTATTAAGCTAACTATTGGGGTATCTTGTTCGATAAGTGATTTCAGATCGGCATGACCAAGGATTGTAGGATTTACTATGTTTGCTTTTGCCAACGTTATGGTGAGTATTAAATTTTGAATTTCTGTGTTCAGTATTCTATTTCTTGCCAACAGTGTTTCGTATAAATGAGGAGTGTCAACCAAATCGCCTTTGCGGGAACTGATAATTTTATTGATAGTGTCCGTCAGTTTATTTGTTTTTGAGTTTCGGAGTTTATTAGGATCTGTTTGGAGTTAGACTCCACCAACTGAGTCTCTGTAACGCGGACCTTTAGGAAATCTGAAGCATCAGGGGTGCCAGCAACAACCTTCAAGGCAGTGCCTTAGAAATCGAGGCTTCGTGCAAATCTGTGATGCACTTGAAGAACGGACAACAATGTTCTAAGGTGATCTGTATCTACGTCTAGTAGTTTACGCATATGCGACTGTGGAAAGGAATCGGACAGTTTTTCCGTCTCGTCTACCATACTAACAAATTCGGAAATGTTACTTGAGTGCCTCAAGTAGCTACGTTGATCGAACACCAGTACTTCCCCGTCTAGGACCGGAATGTAGTTGGCATGCGAGAAGTCGGTGATCCGAGCATTTACCGCTGCTAGTGCCACAAGTAAAGTGAGTGCAAACCTGAAATGGATAAACAATATAAGACGGTGTTCTAACTCTAAGTTGGCTTACTAGCTAATTGTGGTGGAAAACCTATTTCAGGTTGTCCTTATGGACCACCCTCCCCTTAATGAGGACAGACGTTCCCAGGTCTGCTTCGACCTTTTGTTCTGAGCATAAGGGAGTTAACTTGTTCCTTAACCTCTTGTTGTTCTTCTGGAACACCTTTTCTCCTACCTCGAAAACGCGGTTTTGCCTGGATGCATTGCACCTTTTGATATTGTCTTGCTGAGCCTTAATTAGCCTGTCTTTGACGTTCTCGCGACGATCATCA
Source organism: Leucophenga maculata (assembly GCA_035044805.1). NCBI lineage: Eukaryota > Metazoa > Arthropoda > Insecta > Diptera > Drosophilidae > Leucophenga > Leucophenga maculata. Next base: position 7,683 of record JAWNNP010001231.1, on the reverse strand, counting down.
GCTGCTGCATGAACAATCTCAATTGGTTTCTCGCGGGTTACTGAGTGCAAACTTTTGTTGTATTCTATCGTAGCCTTTAAGATTAATTCTGTAGTGTCGCTGATTTTCTTGTCTAACTTGAGGCATCTCGCAATTTTGGTCAGGGTGCTATGAAAGCGTTCCACCTGGCCGTTTGAGGTGCTGTGAAGCGGAGCCGCATTCACAATGCAAATGCCGTAGGCGTTTCGGAGCATCGAAGTGATGGTCTCGGAATTGAAGGCCGCCTCGTTATCGCAATAAATTGTCTTGGTTGCGGGGAAAAGGTTAACAATTTGTAGTAGAGGGCTTGTGACATCGATTATTGTGTTGGATAATATCGGTTGGACGACTGCAAATTTGGAGAATTTGTCTATGCAGGTCAAGAATTGTCTCTTGTCTGTCGAAAAAATGTCAATATGCAACATTTCGCCAGTATAACTTGGTATAGGCGTTTCCCCGAGTTTTTGTTTCTTCGGGTGCCTATCGTACTTGGCTTTAGTGCAGGCCCTGCAGTTTGCAACCACTTCTTTGGCTAAATTGCCCATATTGGGAAAATAGTAGTCACGAAGTACTTGTTTAATATTTTCCTGAGCTGCTCTGTGCGCTCGATTGTGCTCGGCAGTGATGATTTCTAACTGCTCGTTTTTGTCCGTTATATCTTGCACAAGGTTTTTGCAATGCCAAAATTGGGTAGCAGGGAAATGTAAAATCAGGTCGTGTTGGAAACTTGCCAACGTGGGAAGATCGCAATGTATTGCATTAACGACTCCCGAATTCACAACTTCTTTGAGTGTTTTGAGAATTGTGGTCTTGTCAGTGTAACTGATCAAGTGGCGTGTTTTGCTGCGAAACAGCAACAAGTTTTGCTTTAGCGGAAAACGCGATTCCTCTAGGACAATCTGGTTCCTAAAGCAATTCAAAGGTTTGTCTGTTGTCTCGACCGTGTAGGTCAGGGAGAGTTCGCTGTGAACGGTTGCAGCGCCCGAACGGGGCTCATCTTGCAGAGCATTAATGTTTTGCCTTGAAAGGGCATCCGCCACCAGATTCTCTTTGCCTGGTTTATAAAACATTTTGGCATTGTGCTGGTCAATGTAAGATTTCCATCTTTTAAACTTGGAATTCGTGTTCTTGTCCGCCACAGCGAACGTGAGCGGCTGGTGGTCCGTGAAAATGTTAATTTCCCTAGAACCGTACAGAAAGTTCTGCAATCTGCCTAAAGCCCACACAATGGCCAGCAATTCTCTTTCGTTAGTGGCATAGTTTTGTTCGGCCTGTTTTAAGGCACGAGAAATCATTGTTATTGGCCTATTGCGTTGGGAAAGAACCGCGCCAATTCCACTGGCCGAAGCATCAGTGGTTAAATCGAACGGTTTCTGGAAGTCTGGATACATCTTCTGATGCCAAAATACTCCGCAGACGGTGAAATGCATCGCGTTGAACTTCATTAAACTCAACAGAGATTTTCTTTGATACGTGCTTACTAACTGAACCATTTTCCCCTTTAAGTATGTCCGACGCGCTAAAGCGGCAAAGTCCTTAATAAAGACCCTATAGTAGAGGGCTAACCCCAAGAAGGACCTAACGCTGTAGACACTCTTTGGTTCAGGGAATTCCTGAATAGCTTTAACTTTTTTGGGATCGGAAGTTGCTCCGTCTTTGGTTACAATGAAACCCAGGAATTCGATACTTTCCTTGAAGAATCGAGTTTTTTCAGGGCCTACACGCATGTTGACGTCGATTAGACATTTTAACACAATGTTAATGTGTTGAAGGTGCTCCGTTTCATTTTTAGAAAAAATTATGACGTCATCTACATAGACAAAGCAAATCTTTCCTATATGTTCCCTCAGGATATCGTCTATTGCCCTTTGGAATATGCTGCTTGCATTGCGCAGGCCGAACGGTAGGCGACAGAACTCGTACTTGCCGCTGCTTACTGAAAACGAAGTCTTTTCGCGGTCATGCTCCGCAAGGTAGATTTGGTGGTACCCGGACTTTAAGTCGAGGGTGGTGAAGTATTTTGCCTTTCCTAGACTTGCCAAGATCATGGGGATGCTCGGCATGGGGTAACGGTCCGGTATGGTTTTTTCGTTCAGTTTCCTGAAGTCGATTACCAACCTTTTTTTTGGGTTACCGTATGAGTCAGTGCCTTTTTTATCAACCACCCATGTTGGGCTGTTGTAAGGCGATCTGGAGGGCCTGATTATGCCATCGTCCAGCAATTGTTTGACTTCTTTGTTTATGAAGTCAGAAACACCCATGAGACTCGGGTATCTTAAATACACAGGCTCGTTGTCTACTGTTCGGATTGTCGCGACGACAGCAGTATTAAAAGGGAGAGCTTCATCTGCATTTGAGAAGGCTCTTTTGTTTCTGAGTATCATGTCCCTGAACCCTTTCTTTACGGAAGGAGGGACTACGATGTCGTTGACATCGGTGAAGTTCACATCAGCACATTTATAGTACTGGAGTTTTTCGGATGTACTCTGGTATTCCAGAGTGTTTTTTGCCAAGTTCAATTTGACTCCGGCTTGTGTTAGCAAGTCGAAGCCTATGATAGCGTCGAAAGAATTTAGGGTATCGAGGAGAAAAAACGGGGAAGTATGTTGGAAAATATTCATCAAGCATTTGCGCTTGATTTCGGTAGACCCGTGGATCGAGTTTACCGAGAATGACTTGGCGACCGGCGTTATGGTCTTTAGCTCTGTTAAGGGCTTCACATAATTTTTTGCCGCGCCAGTGTCAATCAACATCTTCAGAGTTCTCCCAGCCAACCGTCGTTCAATGTACGGAAGCCGGGAGTGTTCCCTAAAAAATTAACCGAGTCGTCACCAGGTGCGTACTCGTTCTCACTCTCTAGTTCTTCAACTGCCTCCTTGGCCGCCTTCTCGTATTCTGTTACGGCTTCTTTGGAATCTGATTGTACGACATTGTTAACGCGTTGTCGTCTTTGACCTGTTGAACGGTCTGACGAATTCTTGCGTTTTGGTGCGTTGGACTCATTAGTCTGACGCTTGCTGTAGTCGGTTTTTTGTCTAAATCTGGAGGAAGAGTCAACTTCCATGGGCTGTGGAGCCTCGGTTTGATTGTCTTTAGGGGCCTGGGGCTGGGGACCGCCCTTTTGGCGTTTTACAAAATGGGGATTTCTCTCCTGATTCTGCTCATCTTTGTTAAATCTGGTTTTTTTGCCTTGGGCACGGTTTTTGTTACTTTCAGAAATTTGCGCTCGGTCTTGCAAGGCTTTAGCGTAAGAGTTGGCGAACATGCTTCTCTCAATGCTAGCTTCTGCCTCTCTGGCCAGGGCCAGTGCGGATGGTAGATCTTTTGGTTGTGCAGGGAACACAACCGCTCTCAACGGCTTTCTAAGACCGGAGATAAAGGCGTGCAAGGTGTCGTCTCTAACCTCCCGGTTGAGCAAATCGGCGCCTTCTTGGTCGTGAGACATTACAATTTTGTTAGTTACGAGCGTGAGTTTCTTTTCGACGTCATCGTAGTATTGCATCAGGGACATTTCGCCCTGCGTAACTAACTCCAAACATTGTCTCAACAAGCGCAAGGATGTTTTATCCGAGTATGTGCAATCTAGCCTAGCTAGTATTGCATCGAAATTTAGGACAGTATTGTGAGACACTAGTAAGGCTCCAGCTGGGCCTTTGACTTTGTTCCTAATGATCGCTACCGCTTGGTAGTGTGCAGTGCTCTTTGGATCGTTCTTGAATAGTTCGTATGCGTAGATGGCTGCTTGCCTCCACGCTACATACTCATCCTGTGCGCCGGTGAAATCCGGCACAGATTTAATAATGTCTAAGGGAATATCGCATTTGGCGTTAGGATCGACGGATATTTTCTCGTATGTGACGATTTGCGGCGCTTCCACCTGCAAACTCTGTACTTGTGAAGCTAAAGCGGTTATCTGTGCTTGAAACTGATTTTGTTGTTGCGCTAAAGCTTGCCTGATGGCACCCTCAACGAGAGTCTGAACTTGAGCTGGATCCATTTCCTCAGTTACAACGGTACCTGCAGGAGTAGGATCTACTGAGCGATTGACTTCCCCCTCCCAGCTATCGTCACTATTATATTCAACTTTTACCTCCCTACAATTCCAACTCATTGGCTTATGGTTGGCACTTTTCAAACTTAGGCCGATCGTGAAAGATCGGCAGGTAAAACTGTTGGCAATAATAGAAAATGTGTATCTTGGGGTATGCAATATTTATTATAAAAAATTGTTAAGGGTATGCAGCAAAAAATATAATGCTGCCGAAAGTATGCAATGTTATAAAGGAATGAACTGCTGGCAGAAAATGCAGCAATATTTACTTTACTTTTACTTTACTTTACTTTTTTTTTTTAAATCACACGTATCGGTACGTGGCGTTCGTTAATAATTTCTTCAAAGCCGAAATCACTTATGAACTTACATGTTATGGGTTCTTGTTTATTGGTTGGGCGCCAATTAAGTCTTCCGTCGTAACTTCGTTGTCTGGCGACGATACGTGGTTGGTCGGACGGCAGTAACTTCTTCTCCTTTGTGAGGTGGTGATGAATCCAACAGGTGACTATTGGAACAATGTGATTAGGTTGTGGGAACTTTCCCAGTTGCCCGTCTTGGACGTGGTCAACTATGATTGATAACACAAATAATGTTTGTTGACGGCAATGCCGGAGTTTAATCATTCACTCGTCTTATAATGTTGCGATCTAGATTGAGACTGAAGGCTACAGAAATGTTCAAGCTTGCCCTGTGAAGCCAATGCATCACGCCATTCGCTAGAGTCGGCATGCCGACTCAGCATTCTTGCGCAAGCAACACGGGTGTCCGTTTTCAGTTGCTGTGCGCAGAACTCTTGGCAGCGAGTCAGCATTGTTTACAAGAATACTACTTTGTTGCTGAGGGCAACCAAAATGCTTAAGGCTGTGTGTTGTTGTATTTGTTGCTGAGGGCAACCAAATTACTTATGATTGTGTGTTGTGTACTTAGAAATAACAATGTATGACTGTGAGAGTGTATCTTATATGTTTAGTTGTTAACTTATATGATAAACTATAAATGCAATTTCTTCAGTTGTCAGAGGCGATTTGAATGATAGAACATCTTCACTAGATTGATTAGAACGATCACTCCGAAACAAAACAAAGAATATTTCAGAATTCAAAATATGCGGTTGAAACCATGTTTCTGTAAAAACACTGTAGATAAACTTCCATGTTTTGCCAGTAATGAAATATCTAAGGCATCAACATACGGCAAATGTAACAACAACAAAAAATTACATTTTTCGCTGACACTTTGCTCGTTACCGACTGTCAGTAGCTGAGCGACGAACTAGTCTGTTTGTCGTGAGGGCCCGTTTCATTTTTTCGGTCTTTTGAGTGAGCAGGAAAATTTGGTTCAAATAATTTTCATTGTTTTATTAGAACCTTTTTGTTGTACTCAATTAGAGGTTAAAAAAAATGAGTTCTAAGGATCCACTTTCGATCAGTACTCGGCAACCTCCTATGTTTTGTGCATAGGATAAGTGTCGGCACGTATACATACACGAAAAACTTTCTTGTTGCTTTATTGCATTGTAAAAAGAAATTTTAAAAAGTGTAAAAGACACAAGCCCGATTCCAAAGTACATTTGCATTTTTGTGCTTTAGATTTAAAAAAACAACACGTCCCCTTTGAGGAAAGATAGCGACGATCCTGCGCTTCAACATAAAGAACAATTTAATATTTACATATTTTCTCAATATAAATTACATATAATATAGGTCTCCATTTATAATACATTATATATACGACGTTTAATAATTTAAAAAAATCGAGTGTGAGTTCACACGCTCCAGAAGTGAAACTGCATTCTGCATTTTTTCTTTTGAATTGTTGTATGTGTGTATAAAATCACAGGACAATTAATCGACATTCCTAAGTTAACGCTGGAATATACTGTCCTCTATTTAAACAACAACAATGGAAACATTGTAGCTTCTGCAGCAGAGCAGTAAGCGTCTCTGCATGATTGAAAGATGCGCCAGAGAAACACAAAGCGATATTTCAATAGAAAAAAAGTAAATAAGCAATCATTTGTCTTTGGCTGGTTTAGTTTCATATATTCAAAAATTATAATTGAAAAATTTTGGTATGGCCTCGAACCCTTCCACCAATGCGGACTTTATCTTCTTTGTCGGGGCAAAACATCGTCCTTTTATTGGTTTCTTTGTTTTTGAAAAAGAAAAACGTCGGAGCGCTGATTACGGAGGCGTAGACATGATAACAGTGTTTTTTGGCCATGAATTGTTTTACCACAAATCGAAGTTCTCATCGTATTAAACTGTACAGAGAATCAAGTTAAAATTTAAAATTGTAGGATTTAATCCCCGTTCCGGTAATATAAAGACACATTTTTGCATGTTTTTCTCATTAAGCCCCTCTCAAAATTTATGTCACCGTGAGAACGCTTACGCTCCTACCTTGTTAAGTACGCCCTACATTACAGTATTATTATTATTAGGTAGTAGGCACTGCGACCTTTACAGGTCTATTGTGGCCTAACAGTTGTTGACTTACAGCAACTCATCCAGCCCTACTGCCCTGAAAAAGGTCACTAGGCTTTTGGGATTGAGTGCATGCACCGCCTTTCCTGTCAATTGGTAATTGCCAAGATATATGTGCCTGGTTTGGGCCAGAGCTGGGCAGTCGCCCAGAATATGCTCCGGAGTTTCGTCGTCCTCCAGACAGAATCTGCAGGTGCTATCACCTTCGATTCCGATTTTACACAAGTGTCTCCTAAGTCTACAGTGTCCGGTCAGGAAGCCCGAAATCATTTTTAGATCTTTTCTTTTAAGACCGTTGCAAATTTCTGATCTCCTTTTGTTGTAAGGGCCTAACAGCTTTTTGTCTGTTTTAGTAATTCACATTTTTCCCAGAAAAGGTCTCTTGCTTTCTTTTCTTCCTCTTTTACCAGGATTCTCATTGATCCTGGTCCGAGCCCGCAGAAAGGCTCTGGACCCATGAAAGGGGACGCTGCCCCTCTCTTGGCCAAGTCATCTGCTTGCTCGTTTCCTGGTATGCCCGCATGTCCGGGTACCCAGTACAGAGTGATCTTATTGAATTTTCCTAGGTTGTTTAATTTACCTATACATTCCATGACCAGTTTGGATTTGATCATAGACGAACTTACTGCTTTAATAGCCGCCTGGCTATCGGAGAAAATAGCGATGTTTTATTCTTGTACCCCCTTTTTAAATTGAATTGAGCACATCTTTCTATTGCATATATTTCTGCCTGAAAGATACTTGTGAATTACCCTAGTGATTCGAAGTACTTATTGCGAGGTCCGCAGAGTAGTGTTATTTCTTCCTACCCTAGCAATGGCTCTGTCAGCCTGTTGTTGGATATGAAGATGCAGTGGCGTTAGATTATGTAGTACGTCTAATGCCACACTAGGATAGGTTCGCATTGCTCCTGTTATAGATATACAAGCCAACCTTTGAACATTGTTCAGTTGCTTACTAGCTGTTGTCAATTTAGCTATGTCACCATATGTTATTATGGGTCTGACCATTGTGAGGTACATCCATTTCATTATCGTGGGGGGTACACCCCCAGTTCTTACCGGCAATGACTCTGCAAGTCATCATTGCCATAGTAGCCCTCCTCACTGCGTGTTCTAAGTGAGT
>JAWNNP010001230.1:0-29542 GCA_035044805.1 Leucophenga maculata | reverse complement strand
ATATGTTTTATAAGACACTTATTTGTGGAGTGAGAGTAGCAAAATACTTTTCGTTAGTACCATTTTTTAATATTAATGTCTTACCTTTTTGTTTTGCTTTGTTTGGTTATAAGCTAGGGAAACTTCTGTGTTTGTTAGGCGACCTGTACTGGTACAGGATCTCTTACAGTCGGTTATGTCAGAATGTAATTTACTTGTTTTTATTCTGCATCAATAGAAAAACGAGGAAAAGGCACTTCGGATAACTAGTGACAAGACATGGTGTTTTCAATACGACCCTGAAACCAAGTGTTAAAGTGCCGAATGAAAGCCGCGCGGTGAGCAAAAATCCAAAAAATCACGTTTGGAAAAGTCAAAAGTGAAGACAATTTGATTTCGATTCGATTCGAAGGGCATTATTCACCAAGAGTTCGTTTCATCGGGCCAGACAACTAATGGGCCATTTTATCGTGGTGTTATGAGGCGTCGTATCTTTGGTATTCGGCCAGATTATCGCGAAGAAGGAAGTTGGCATATGTTGCCGTATTCGTCTGATTTGGCACTATGTGACTTTTTTTCTGTTTCAGGACATCCAAAAGGACTAAAACACTCATTTAAAATGTTATTAGATGTTAGCCAGGAAGCATTGCTTTAAACATTATCGCGAAATTTCTTTTAAAACATTTGACTCAGGAAGAGACTATATTTTTAACTGCTGCAAATGAAATGTTTCCAGAATTAACCAGTTATCTAATTATCAATTAAGGATTTTGAAGCAACAACTGTATGATGTGTATGACATTATGCTAATTAGTTGAAGATCATGACATTCTCGTTTGTGGTTAGACTTCAACACTTTAACCAACATCTTTGCAGATTTGAAACTGCTGAAATCTTTTTGATTTCAATAATGTCCGGTCTTCAAAGGCTTTCTCCAATATCCTCAATATTTCTACAGGCGATGTTTTATTTCGCAAATCAAACTTCTTTGCAATTTCTTGCACATCGAATATAATTCGCAGTTTAAGTAGACGATGATGAATGGTGACTAGTTTTTACAATGTCTTATAAAAAAAATCATCACTTCGAATGGCTTTAATGTTTGAAGTTTCTGTAAAAATGGGTTTGTTAGCTCCGTATGGTGTCAGAAGTGAAAAATATCCTACATATGAGTACTTACCCAGCTAGGTGTAAGCTGTCATAATCACAGAAAATACAACAAGCTACTCATTCTCACAATCAAATTTTTATCACTTTAGATTGGTATTTTGCAAGCATATTGAAGATTAAAAACATTAAAATGGTTACCGAACATTTAGGTGGCATCGCAACCAACGCTCTGAAGAAAATTCAATTGGAGGTGGTACGAGATTATGCAATGGGCAACAACGCAATCAATTTGAACGTTGGACATCAAAACGTTGCTCGCCAGCCACAACCACCAATGGCGAACAACGTTGATATTGCTGAAGAACCTCTTCGCAATCGTCCCTTGCAGCAACCAACTGCAGCGCCAGCACTGACTCCTCAGGATACCAACAATCGTAACAACTAATAGCTATAAGGAAAAGCACAGACGAAACTATGAAATGGTATCCATGTTCTTGGTGCCATTTTTTTTTAGTTGTAAATCAACTTTACTCATTTCTCCTTCAAGAAACTTACAAATAAAATATTTATTTTTCGTTGGATGTCAATGTTTTCTGATGAAGCAAACGTATTTGCTGGATCTTCACGCAGTACGTGAATACTGAACCCTAGATATCCGGTTATATGTTTCTCCATCACTACAGCCACATTTTTCAACCTTGGTGGTTGGTTTAGACTCTTTTATTGAAACTACTCAATCTCAATGTATCTGAAAACTAAAAGTTTTAGATATGGACTATCCAGATCAGTTAATTAAACTGGATTGAAAAAAAGAGTGCAACATTAAAAATTTTAAGCTTATAAGTAACTTAATACCTATTACACACATCATCAATTTAATGGCTGAAAGAACAAAAAAAAAAAAAAAAAACTTCGCAAGACATGGCAAATTTCGAGAGCACCAGAGGATAACAAAAAACATAGAAGGGATCTTAAAATGTGTTTAGTTGAAAAAATCTTAATAACTTAACATCCACATTCGAAACTAGCGTTCACCGATCTTTGGAGATCGATGATGGCTTGTGGGAACAAACCAACTCAGACAAAACTTCTATTCTAGCCGACTACCTCGAAGATGTTTTATTATCACCATACAACAGACTAATTCAGAATCGCAGGAATACAAAAATAAAAAAAAACGGCATAAAGCGAAATAGAGACAATTGTTGACAGGATGCCGCCCAGATAAGGCAGTGAAATATATATGTCTAACTTTAGCTCGATGTTTAAGATGGAACTCTTTTCAAAGCTGTTGAAAGTCTCACAAGATATAAGAATTTCAAATCCAGTTAGAGATGCTACCGATACATTATCATACAGACCAATTAGCCTTCTTCGCAAAAATTTAACTTGATTGGCTATTCCTAACCATGAATTTGTACTTCGCAAACTTTCATCTATTCGGAATATCCATAGAGTGTTGCACAAATTAGTAGCAGTTCCAGAAGTAATATATCTGCATAGTATTATTTCTCGACGTCAAAAAAACTATTGACAAGCTGTCATGACGGATTACTGAAAAAAAAAAATATGTATCCAAGCTAATTTTTCAACGTTATGGAAAGCTTCCTACAGGATAGACATTTCATTATTAAATATATTCATGGACGAATCGGCCAATAATAATTAAGTTTAGGATAATACTAAATAATTTAAAAATTAGATTATAATAGAGATGGCATTACGTATTGAGTTTTGGAGAGATGGTATTAAAAGAGTTGGGAGATTGGGATCGTTTGCTCAAGTGCACATTGTGTGAAAAGTTGTTGACTTCCATTCACCAGGGATTGACCAATTCTTGTGTCAAACGGTCCAAGCAACTCACACGTCCGTTAGGACACGTATCTCCTGGGTAGCCTCTTAACATCCTTTCAGAGGTGAGCTAACGTGCGAAGGCGAAGGGGCCCCCCTCTCCTTTAGTAAGGGGTTGGTGCGCTGGGCTTGGAACTCGCTTTAAAAAACCAACCTCCATTGAACACGATTAAGACTAAGAACACGACCCCAGCAAACGCTATAAGGATCATGAATTAAGGATTTGCACCTGGAATGTCCGCACCCTTAATTGGGATGGTGCAAATATCCAGCTGGTTGATGTCCTCGAAAAGTGCAAGGCTGACATCACCGCATTCCAAGAAATCCGATGGATAGGGCAGGGTTGCTCTAAAAAAGCATCCTGTGACATCTACTACAGCTGCAATGCGAGTAAGCACGAATTTGGTTGTGCTTTCGTGGTGAGTAGGAAACTACGTGGCCTCGTCTCTAGGTTCACACCTGTTGACGAGCGTCTAGCCGCGATACGCATCAAGGCAAAATATTTTTATATTAGCCTGATTTGTGCGCACGCCCCGACGGAAGACAAAGACGACGATGCTAAAGATGACTTCTATGAGCACTTGGAATGCCTGTACGAACGCTGTCCCAAACACGATGTCAAAATCGTGCTTGGCGATTTCAACGCCAAGATTGGGAAGGAAGGAATCTTTGGCCCAACCGTCGAAAAATTTAGCCTTCACGACACTACCTCCAATAATTGAGAGAAGCTAATCGATTTCGCCGCAGGTCGGAACATGGTAGTTAGTAGTACAAGATTTCAACATCTTAACATCCACAAGGCTACATGGCTGAGTCCTGATTAAAAAACATGCAACCAAATTGATCATGTTTTGGTTAACGGAAGGCACGCATCGAGCGTGTTGGACGTGCGAACGTTACGTGGTCCCAACATTGACTCGGACCACTATCTTGTCGCAGCCAAGGTACGCACTAGGCTCAGCGTAGTGCACGCCGCACGTTCCAACATGCAACGAAAGCTAGACGTCGGCAAGCTGCAATCAGAGCAGACCGCCGCAGCCTTCTCAAACACACTCTCCCGACTGCTCCGGGAAACCTCTCCGTCTTCTCGAGATTTATGTGAGTAGTTGAAACATATCACCCGCTACATGGATAGGGCTGCCAAGGATGTCATTGGTTATAAAAAAGCTGTAAATAATTCTTGGTACGACGAGGAGTGTTGCAATGCTACTGCAGAGAAGAACGCTTCCTATAAGCAAACTCTGCAGTCGGGAGGAACAAAACCTGTTACAGAACGATATCAACAGAATAAGAGAAAAAAGATTGAAGAAAAATTGAGGATATTTAGAGGTTATGTGACAGAAATGAAGCTCCAAATTTTACAAAAGGTCAAGGTTCAGTTATTAAAAAGCTGAAAAATAACAAAGCGACAGGCTCTGATGGGCTGAAAGAACGTTTCACAGTACACGATGAGTTGTCGATTCTTGCGTTAAGTGTGTATATGAAATATGAGATAATATGCGACCGTGGGAACTTCTTATCTGCTTTTCTGATGAGCTGGTCTTCTGTTGGTATGCTCCAAATATGGATATGCGATAACGTACCGCACAAGCAACGGGAACAATATGTTTAAATATGTTTAAACAGTACAAGTTGTTAAATATTTTCTATCGAAAATTTGTAGATTTCTAGATAGTTTGGGCCCTTGTATATTAAAGCCCATTGCACAACAATAAGCATCTACTACCAACTTCCGCAAAAGTATAAAATGTTTTCAGCTCATGTTATAAACTTGGAGGAACTCTGCTAATAGTAATGTATTCAACCCTCGTTTACTATTTAGAGGTAGAAAAAATGTCCATTGGGTAGCACTTCGCAATGATGGTGTCAGCCGCTGCCATTATTCAAAGCAGTTCAGTTCGATTTTGAAGCTCTTGTGAACGGTTCGACGCTCTGTGTTCAGCAAAATGTCTCTCGAATACAACAAAGCAATTGAAATAATTGCTCAGCAACTTGAAACCCCCGAAGAGGAATACAATCTCTTTATTGAGAATGCTGAGTTAATTTCTAATAAGATTGTGGATAAAATTGCGGAGTATAATTCGATTTTCAAAGACACTTTTGTGAACCTCAAGGCGACTGGTGCGTTGTTTATTTGTTTATTAATAAGAAAATTATTTTGCTTTTAAATTATTTGTAGCTTCATTCTGGAAAGATGGCAAACTGGTTGATTTTCCGCGCAACTTGGATATGTTTTTTATGCTAAAGCTGTCATTCGACATAACGCCAGAATTTGAAGACGAACGCGGTGTAAAAGTGACTCTAAAGTCACGTATTCCGCATCCGTTCGTCCGAAATGGCAAAGTAAACTCGAAAGATATAACCATTTTGCTTAGTTGCGATTTGGAGCGAGTAATTTCATCAATGAAACAAATATCTGGTGTCAGCGGGGAGATCTACAAGATGAGTTACTCTACACCAACAGTGCAAAGTTTGACTGAAGACTTCCAAATTCTGGCTACGGAAGAAACAGAATTAGGCCCTAAACGCCAAATAGTTTTCAGTTTCCTTTTGCCCGTGTTAAAATTTATGATTGCTGAAGCAAATCCAATTCCGAGTTGCCTAACGAACCTTAACACTAATTTGAATTTCTGGGTCGCTATGCCATTGGATACAGTTGAGAATTTTTTGAGTACTTCGTACCTATTTCAACTCGCCAAAATACCTGACAAACTTAAGGCCCGAAACGCGCTGCGTCTATTATATAATTTATACGAGAGTAAACCCATTAGCATTAGCTTGGTAAAGATTGCACTGGGTAGTGCAATGGATAACGCTAATGCAATTCAGAAACCACTTGGCGAAATTCTTATTAATGTAATATTATATCTTGTTGATTTTTATATCAGAAGCTTACTGGTTGCACATTCTTTTTTATTTAAAGGCAAGTGCACTGCCTGCACTGCACAGTCGTTGTTTCAATTTTAAATTGGCTTTGTTCTGATGTTATTTAAGCTTGCGCCAAAGAATCCACTTTAATCTTGGTGTATAATGGCCATAATGTCATCCTTTAAGCGGGCTGTTGCCGGGCGATTTATTTGTGTTAATAGACGTTTAGATTGCGGCTATTGAAAAAATGTATTTGGTCCTCAATATGTGCAATGTTGAAGTCCCTGTGAAATGTAGAGTTACGCACATACCAGGGAGAGACGGTTATTATTCGCAGGGCGTCAGATTGCATGTTATCAACTGCTTTATGATTTGATCTTGCCAATATCTGTTCCAGCATCTAGACAAATCCTCTAGCACGTGGGAGTACTCTCGCATACCGCCTGCAGTTTCTTGCTCGCATGCTGATCAGTAGAAGACACAGATCATCAAGGTAGGTTCCGATTAGCATCTTTGATGGCGTTACGCAGACATACTGCGGCATCAGGAATACGAAGGACACCTATGTTTACAATGCAAAGGAATTGGCCCAGCACGCTGCTTTTAAGTTCAAAAGGAGACCAGGGTTCCTCGAAGTTGAGCACACCCGACTGTAGATTTCTTCTATGTTTTTTTTTTTTTATCAATGTTTGAGCTATCGAAGAAGTTAGCATGTCGAAATTTAAGCTGATTTTGACTTAAATAACGGCGATTCTCATATGAAAACCAACAATGACTGAACTATGCCTCTAAAATTTAATAAGGCAGTTCATAAAATTGCCAAATTACTTGAAACTCCTGAGGAAGAGTACAATTTGTTCATTAAGAATGTAGTTGAGTTGGTTGAGTTGGTGCTAATGGATTCCATTTTTAAAGATATTTTTTTAAACCTAAATGCTACTGGTGGGTTATATAATCCGTATACGAACATTTGTTTTCCCAAAAATTAATATTTTATTTGTTCGATTGTATTGCAGCGGTGTACTTGAAAAAAGGACTTGTGGTCGATTTTCCCATCAACTTTGACATTTGTCTCTGGCTGAAAATGCCATTCGATGTTAAACCAGAATTTGATAAATTAGTTAAAAACCGGATAAATCTAAAATCACGAGTAGCCCATCAATTGTCATGAATGGCGAAGTAAGCCTTAAAGCTGTAAGTTTTTTCCTTGATCGCGATTTGGAACAAGTTGTTTCGTCAATAAAGCAAATAGTTGGCATCGATGGAACAATATACAAATTGAGCTACAATAATTCCATAGATAATTCGATTTCACTTTATTCAATTTCTGCAACGGCTGACAATGAATTTGCAGGTCAAATAGTATTCAAATTTTGTCCGGTGTTTAAATTGACGATTGATGAAGCCCATCCGATTCCATATGAAATGAAGCACTCGAATGTTGATTACTGCATTGCTGCACCAGTCAATGGAGATCGCGCTTATGTTTTTTTTACCGCATTTGTGGCAACTTGCTAAGAGGGAGGACAAATTGAAGGCCAAGAATGATTTACGTCTGCTGTGCAAGTTTTATGCAGATTTTTCCGATTCACTTGAAAGCCTTGAGTTGGCCTTGAATTCAAAAGTTGACGAATGTGGCATTTCAGGATTAGTTAATCAACCACTGAGCAAAGTTTTGTTCGAGGTAATTAATACAATTAAATATGCATTCACCTACTTTTTCATATTTGTATTTTATTTATGCGCAGGTTAATTATTTCTTTACTAAGTTTATTCTGGAGTTCCCCCTCTCGGTTGCTCATTGCAGTCTTATTCAACAATTTGAGATCGAAATAGAATTAAATAAATTTCGTGGCCTATCTGCAAAGCTTAATAGTTACAAGGGAAATCCAAATGTCTCTGTGGATGAAGTTAAAAATTTATTCAATATAATTTAATTTGTTGAAATCAAAAAGCGTATCAATTTAATGGTTCTTGACAAATAAAAATTTATTATAAATCAGCGTATTGTTTAATTCTTAAACCCTACAAAGGATGGAAAGATTTCATCGGATAAAAATCATTGCTTGTTGAGTGGTAAATGTTCAAAATATCTGACTCGAACAAGAAAGGTAAAATGTCACAGAGTAACAATCGCATCTGAGTCATTTATAAAACTTTGACGGCTTCTCTTCATTAAAATGTTTATCCAAAAGCAACAAAAAATGTTTACTACCAGTGAAACATTTTATTCAGACAAATAAAGTAATTTAATGTGATTCCCTGAAATGGAGTGCAATGCTAAAGACGCCTTCATCATTTCGAGTAGCTTGCTGATAGCTTCTGTTGTTAGGCATCAAATATGCTTCATAAGAAAAAAAAAAAAAAAAACAAAAAGATTAGATAAACAATTTTTTAACAACAATGACACAAATCATTCACCACGCAAAAAAAAAAAAAAAAGTTAGTCAAAAATTCTTTTCAAAGTTTGCTGCAAAAGTTGTGAAAGAACATCTTTTTATGAATATGAAGATCTTGACAAATGCCATATACACTACAAAAGCCCAAATCAAGTTTTGTTCTGGGGCATCATATAAGTAGTGTGTCTCGAACAGGGTTTACCAATCATCTATCAATCGGTTGTCAATAAAAACAAATGACCATAAATGACAAATAACAGTTTCGAGCAATACGTAGAGATGCTAAATCTTCTTTATCAAAATTTCTCTTCTTGTGGCAACAATGTGCACATGTTGCGCTTTACATGGTCCTGCTTCACAGTCGACTGTTTAACTGTTTGTTTTTTAAGAGCGCAAAAGACAGCCTGAAGAGTCTTTCGTAGATATCAACTTCGGGAAAATTGGACCTCTCGGATGCAAGTCACCCAACGAAGCCACAGTAGCCATTTAAACTGACATGTTCTAGTCATAATATTATCGATATGCCTTTCAAACGAAATAAAGCACTTCATTGATATCTTACACGCAATTCTTTTTTTTTTTTTAATTTTATTATTTATCCGCCCTAACTGGAATACTCTTATGAACTGTTAATGAAAAGTAAACTGCCCAGTTTATCCCCAGGAGTCACATAGATGTGATCAGTTCGTAAACGCCGAACATGGATAATAAATGAAAAAAATTTTTGGCCACAACCCGATTATATGAGTCCTCCTACTAGACGGGGAAAAGGATCATCGATATTAAGAAAATTGATTATTTCATTTCATTATGTATATTTATATATAAAGTAAGTAAGTACTTTATATATATATTTATTCTGGATCAGTATTAATTATAACCGCATAATCATTTCGATCTTCATTTTAGCATAGCTAACTAGCACTTAATAAATGTCCTTACCCCTCTAGAAGAGGTTGACACTAACCATACTAACCTCTTCGTTCTTTCTGAAATTAAATATGAAAAAAATTTAATTCTTAGCTACAAATGGCAAATTTGGAGCATCTTACGTCAATAAAATATTCCATATTTGTTCGGATCGGAGCACTAGAAGAGTATTCCCATATATTTTACATATCTTACGTGGATCTAGATCGGAATGTGAACCACAGGGTATCTCGAAGTCGATTATACTCAACTGCAGCGTACTCTCTTACTTCTTTTTTTTTATTTGTAGATTTTATTATTATTATACGAGTTAAGCTGACATGAACTCAACTTGTCAATTTGCTAATAATCAACCATTGACTCTTCATTTGACTCTTCTTCTTGTCATTTCTTTTTATAAAATAAAAATTCATTCCATCTCTCACAAAGCGATTTTTGCTCTGCATATCTTTTTGTTTTCCAACTTAAGATCAATATGATATTCTACATATCAATCCCTATTGTATATATATATAAATGTATGAGTCAATGCTTGTTTATCTGTCCTTTATGGATTACAACATTATTCATCCGATCAACATGAAACTTCCGATCACCATGACAATAGGCATAACACATCTATCCTACGGACAAGGTGATATCCCGACCCTCAAATATCGTAATATTTTTGCATACATTTCAGGTATAGGGAAGAAATTTGTGTGAGAAGTAATCCTGTTAAGTTTGGTTAAAGTCGATAGGGGTGATGAGTATATAAGCGATAAACAATATTCAACATATCGGTTTGAGGTACAGGGATGAAATTTGTTAATAGGATCTTGAGACGCATTCCTGGTAGTTTGGTCAAAGTCGAACCCTTAATTGGGATGGTGCAAATATCCAGCTGGTTGATGTCCTCTAAAGATGCAAGGCTGACATCACCGCATTCCAAGAAATCCGACGGATACGACATGGTTGCTCTAAAAAAGCATCCTGTGACATCTACTACAGCTGCCATGCGAGTAAGCACGAATTTGGATGTGGTTTCGTGGTGAGTAGGAAACTATGTGGCCTCGTCTCTAGGTTCACACCTGTTGACGAGCGCCTAGCCGCGATACGCATCAAGGAAATATTTTTATATTAGCGTGATTTGTGCGTACGCCCCAATGAAAGAGAAAGGCGACGATGCTAAAGATGAGTTCTATATGCGCGTGGAACGTCTGTACGAATTCGATGTCAAAATCGTGATTGGCGATTTCAACGCCAAGATTGGGAAGGAAGGAATCTTTGGCCCAACCGTCGGAAAATTTAGCCCTCACGACACTACTTCCAATAATTGAGAGAAGCTAATCGATTTCGCCGCAGGTCGGAACATGGTAGTTAGTAGTACCAGATTTCAACACCTTAACATTCACAAGGCTACATGGCTGAGTCCAGATCAAATAACACGCAACCAAATAGATCATGTTCTGATTGACGGAGTAACGCCTTTTCAAACGCAAGAAAAGGAGCAAGAAAAGCAGGAGTTTGAGGATGTTGAGATGTTGACAGAATTGAAGCTCGAAACTTCTATCAAAACGTCAAGCGTCTGACTGAAGGTTTTAAGCCCGGAGTAATTTTTTGTAAGGTTGACAGTAGAAATCTGGTAACGGATGAACAGGAAGCACTGAGATTATGGAGGAGTCAATCTACTCGGAGGCGATGAAGCGCACAATACCGCCGAAAGAGCAATGACACCGGAACCACCAGTTAATGATGGCACTATTGTAGAGCCACCGGACTATAACGAGGTCGATTCAGTTATTAAAAAGCTGAAAAATAACAGAGCGGAAGGCTCTGATGGACTGCCAGCTGAGATATTTAAGACCGGCGGCGAAGAGTTGGTTAGGAGTATGCACCAACTTTTATGCAAGATATGGTCCGATGAACACATACCCAATGACTTGAACCTCAGTGTTCTCTGTCCTATCTTCTAAGAAAGGAGACCCCACCGTTTGCGCCAACTACCGCGGAATAAGCCTCCTTTCCATTGGATATAAGATTCTGTCGCACGGATTCACTGATAGGACTATATCAGTGTGGCCTAAGACCAAAAACGTCGACCAGTGACCAAATATTCACATTACGCCAAATCTTGGAAAAGACCCGTGAGTTCAACAAAGACACTCACCACCTATTTGTCGATTACAAAGCCGCTTTCGGGAGTATAAATCTTCGTCTATCTTGGATCCGAGATAACCAGCAACAACAAAGCTTGCAAACAGATGCTTTTTTGGGCTGAGCAAGCAAATGAGAAGTAAAGCCCTCTCTCGAAAGACGAAAATAAAAATCTATAAGACGCTGATACTCCCGGTCCTATTGTAAGGCGCAGAGTCATTGACCGTGATTGAGTCGAATGAGACAGTGTTGGAAGTCTTTAAGAGGAAGATTATTCGCTGGATTTTTGGTCCTATTAAAGAAGGTGACGAGTTTACGTCCCGAATGAACCGCGAGCTGTACGAGCTATTCGATGTGATTTACATAGTCCAGCGCATAAAATTCCAGCGGCTGCACTGGGCTGGGCACCTCATTCGAATGAATGAAAGAGCTCCAGCACGCATGGTTTACATGGGGGCCCAAACTTGATTGGTGGACGCCGACAAAGAGGACGACCGGGCACTCGATGGAATGACCAGGTATGGAGAGATCTCTCCGTACTTGGCATTCAAAACGACTGGCGCCAGCGCGCTCACGACTATGGAGGCTGGCGTGCCTTCCTAGACGCGTTCATGACCAGTAGACGGTTGACGGCCATTTAAGTAAGTAAGTATACTTAAAAATATTTAATGGGCCATTTTATCTTGGTGTTGGAAGTTGGCATTTGTTTCACGATAATGCGATAATGCATTCGACTGACACTTGTGACCAATTTTTTGACCAAAATCGCATTTTGACATTTTGACACGCAAGATTTGGCACCACATGACTTTTTTTCTTTTCGGCAGGCTAAAATTATCCATGAAAGGATATATGCTTATGTGGCGTGCACCTACGTCGTAAAGGCCATTCCGGCCAACGAGCTAAAACACTCTTTTAAAATCTTATTGGATCGAGTTAAGAAGTGTATTCAGTAGGAGGGAGACTACTTTGAATAAGAAAAAAACAATTACTCAAAAACCGAATACCATTCACACGAATTTTAGTTATTAAGTATTAGGCCGAAAAGAAGACAACTCATTTATTTTGGAAAATGTTAACGGGAGTTGTGGGGATAGTTCCAAAAAAAAGGTGGGATATGCTAATTATTATGTATAATTTCACGAGCTGCGTACACTCGTGTTTCGTTTTTTTTTATTATATTATCAAAAAAATTTAAAATATAAAGTTTCCTCAATTCACTCAAATGTTCCATGGCAACTATTCCTATTCTTCCTGCGTCGAACAAAGTTCACCACGCAGAAACAGGCGACCATTTGCTTCGCATTATTTCGTGCGCGAACAACTTTTGTTGGATTTGACTTGTCTTGGAACAACTACACTGTCGATTTTTTTCTTTGTTTCTTTCTCAAATGCATCACCTGTGACGCTCTTATAAACGTCTTTTGAAGTATCGTGATCGTACTTTTAGCGTTTCTTTGCACCAATCCACACGAGCCTTTTTTTGAACGATTGCCAAATCCCATGCAAATAAACCTTCTAAACATTGGCAAGGTATTCTTGTAAAATCTCATATACGGTGGTGGAACTAATGTTCAACCATACAAAGAACTGAGTTCATCGACACACTCATGTTGAGATAATCCACGTCGAAAGTTTTAAGAATACCACCTTCCCTTGAAATTTCTATTTTTTGGTCAAATGGATTTATTCAACACACTGTAAACAACACAAATAGCGCTTAAACATAAAAACGTTTTGAACACGCTCATGCTAAAAAACGTCAAACTTTATTTTTGGGAAATTGCCTGATTTCACCTATTGACATTTGTGTTGCCACTTTCTGAAATATAAAAAGTGTCCCTTGTAATTTATAAAAAATTTGCTGCCGAGCCGAAATCATATTCAAACCAACATCTTGGTCCATCCAAATCGAAGATCATCGTTAAGTGGTATGCCATGAAATGGACCATGGTCCAATGCACCACTTCGAAATAGAGTATTATTTATGTCCATATTGATAAAGGTCCACTTTTTGGATTAGTCCCTAAACAAACAAACCGCCTACTTATTTGTTGTTGTATGAAAAATATAATTATTTAAGTCAATATCAGCACCGGTTTCTTAAGAACTATCGACACTAAAAATTGTACTACTGAGCGTCCCCGCCATATACACATATAAAACCAAAGAAGTAAATTGTTAAAAAATAATTATAAGTTCTTCAGCTCTGACTAAAATAAAATCGGATTGACTCACTTCAGCCCTCGTTTCACGGTTGACTTCAATATAGATGAAATGTCTGTTGGGTTATTTCTAAACTGTTCTCATGGGCCATGAGCAATCTTAAACTTCAGTTCGACTTTGAACGCACTCGTAGTCGGTTTGCAGCTCGGAGTAAAACGTTGCAAAAATGCCTCTTAAATTTAATAAGGCAGTTGAAAAAATTGCAAAGTCGCTTGAAACTCCAGAGGAGGAGTACAATCGGTTCATTGAGAATGTAGAGTTGATATCTAACAAAATCATGGATAAGTTGGCGCAAATGAATTCGATTTTTAAAGATACTTTTGTTAACCTAAAAGCTACTGGTGAGTTACATAATCCACAAAAAACATTTGTTTACTTTAAAATTAATATTCCTTTGTTCAATTATTTTGCAGCTGCGTACTGGAAGGATGGCGTTGTTGTTGATCTTCCTATCAACTTTGATCAATTTCTTTTGCTGAAAATGCCATTCGAAATGAAGCCAGAATTTGAGGAAATTTTTAATAGAGGTGTAACCCTAAAATCACGCGTAATTCATCCAATTGTCGAGTATGGCAAAGTTAGCGTAGCAGCTTTGAGTTTTTTGCTGAATCGCGATTTGGATCAAGCAATTGCCTCAATAAAACAAATATCTGGCGCCGACGGAAAGATGTACAAATTGAAATTCCATGCATTTCAAAATATGAGCCCGACTTTAATGTTCAGAATTTATGCTGAGGAGGATAACGAGTTCGCTGGACAAATTGTTTTTAGATTTTATCCAACAATTAAGTTGATGATTGATGAAGACAATCCGATTCCGGAAAACATGAAACACCCGAATGTTGATTACTGGGTAGCTGTACCTATCCAAGGAATTCGCTGTTTCGGGTTTTCAACACATTTGTGGCAACTCGCTAACAAGCAAAACAAATTAAAGGCCAGAAGTGCAATGCGCCTCCTAAGCAAACTGTATCCAAATTCCGATATTTTTGAATGTCTATTGGCGACCTTGTCCGCGAATGTTAACGAATGTGGTATTTCGAATTTGGTTAATCAGCCACTGAGCAATATCCTGTTTGAGGTAAGTTTATAATTTTATTTTGCAAAACCTTATTAATTCATTCAACTTTATTCAAGCAGGTTATTGACTCTCTAAAGGAAACACACAAGAAACTCGCCCGTTCTAAAGTTCAATTCGGTGACCGCTCTATGCATCCAATTGTGTTGTCCATTCGGTTACTTGAAATCGATGAACATTTTTCTAAGCTTGACAATTACAAGAGGAATCCAAAAGTGACTCTGGATGAAGTTAAGAATCTTTTTAATGTTATATAAGTTGGTAAACACCATATACATATGCATATGTCTTGACACAAAATAAAAATAATTATACCAAATAAAAAATTAAACTGTTAGCTATGGACGCCCGTCTGTCTGGAGACTATAAAAAAAGAGAGTGTGATATGAATTTATAGATACCCCTATTCCCATTTATTAAATGAACGTGCCTTCCTTGAGATACATATTTTTGGATATTGAGAAAGCTCGAAGAATTGAGTGCAACACGTATGAAGATTGTATTCGTGGCATTACAAAGTGGGCCCGAAAAACGTCAAAAGTGGCCAAAAGTCAAGAATTCAATTTAAGTTAACTAAATTCAATTCATGTTGGTAAACAATTTTTGGAACAATTAATGAAGTAGATTTATATTGGAACACTCTTACAATGATAAAAAATTAGAGATTAATATACGACAATAGTTGTTGTTCTGGTCCAAATATTAAAAGAATATAGTTGAATATTCAATTCTTCTCTTCTGAAGTATTTTCTTATAATTGTTCTCAAATAAGTTTGTACGAGACTGGTAGAGTCGTTGTTCCTATCGTTTGACCAATGAGAAAATAGTAAATCCTACTCCTATGAATATGCTTTAAATATGCTGTTGGACGTTCGCAATTGGAATTAAAAGATAAGTCTCATAGATCTCAGCGCAGACAGGCATTACAAGTAAGTATGGAAAATAACCAGGATGCTTCCAAAGTTGTAGCAGCAGCCCGATGTGTGGCAAGGCGCTCAGGTGAAAAAGACTTAGGTGCTCTTCTTAAGTAAATTTCAGAAAGTCCGACAAGCGCAACGAAGATGTGAAAAGACATTAGAAAAAGTTATAATGTAAAGAAAAACGCCTGATGAAGCTTTGTCCTTTATTCTTCGTAACTCTGTTTCAAAAAAGGTTTATTTAGAATTTGTTAGACTTCTGGGGCAGATATTTGAGTAACTTACAATGATGTAATGAAAGAAGAATGCTTTAGGCTTAATTAAATCACACAGCAGAAAGTATCACACAGCATATAATTAGTTAGTTAGTTATATGGCCGTCAATCGTCTACTGGTCATGAACGCGTCTAGGAAGGCACGCCAGCCTCCATAGCCAAGTACGGAGAGATGTCTCCATACCTGGTCATTCCATCGAGTGCCCGGTCGTCCTCTATGTCGGCGTCCACCAATCAAGTTTGGGCCCCCCATGTAAACCATACGTGCTGGAGCTTTTTCGTTCATTCGAATGAGGTGCCGAGCCCAGTGCAGCCGCTGTAATTTTATGCGCTGGACTATGTCAACCTCATTGAATAGCTCGTACAGCTCGCGGTTCATACGGGACCTAAACTCGTCACCTTCTTTAATAGGACCAAAGATCCTGCGAAGAATCTTCCTCTCGAAGACTTCCAACGCTGTCTCATCCGACTCAATCACGGTACATGCCTCTGCGCCATACAATAGGACCGGGAGTATCAGCGTATAGATTTTTATTTTCGTCTGTCGAGAGAGGGCTTTACATCTCATTTGCTTGCTCAGTCCACAAAAGCATATATTTGCCTGATCTCAAGGCTAACGTTGTTGTTGTTGGTTATCTCTGTTCCAAGATATACGAAGTTTTCTACAATACTTACGTTGAAATTCTCCATCGTCACTGACCGTCCAAGACGCGTTGACGGAGTGCGAGAAGACACCAAGTACTTCGTCTTGTCCTCGTTCACCGCTAGACACATGAGCCGAGAGTGTTTTTCAGTTTCTGAGAACGCCTTGCAGACTCGCCGTTCCTGCGTACCGATGATATCGATGTCATTGGCGTAAGCGAGCAGCATCACTTCCTTTTGGAAGATCGAGCCCGACTTTGATGATGTATTCCATCAGAAGATTGAAAAAATCACACTACAGAACATTGACCTGCCTGAAACCTCTCTTGGTATCAAAGGGGTCGGAGAGGTTTTCCCCACCCTGACAACGCTTTGTTATAAGAGTATCCGATGGAAAGAAGACTTATTCCGCGGTAGTTGACGCAAACATTATGGTCTCCTTTCTTAAACTAAAAGTCCACAGAAAGTATAAATGTATAACGTGGACCTCTACTCGACCAATTGTTCCTTAATTATACGTATTGCGTTGATGTGTTCCACACAAGACCGGTTTGGTCGAAACCCAAACTGTTCTCGCTGCAATTGAATGTTTAACATTGGCGAGATGATGGTTGCCAGAACTTTCTGTAGAGTTTAGTTAATTTCAACATTGAAAGAGGTCTCCCTTTTTAGGAATAGTGAGATCATCTCCTACTACGTGTCATCTGGGGTGGTCGCTATCCATGCCTCACGAATTATCGGGTGTATAGCGCATGAGATGACGTTTGCGCTCTATTTAAGCAATTCAGCTGCTAAGTCATCTGGCACAGTAGATTTTTTTCCTTTTAAAATTGTTTAAGGACAGGAATATTTCGCAATAGCCTCGGAACGGTGGAAAGACTTCTACTGGGATTAGGATGCTTCTGGAGTTTGGGAATGACTCCAGTTCTTGACTCAGTATTATCGCCTTCAAACAACTCTTTCTAGAGTGCCAATTGGTATTCGACAGACGCTAGACTGGCCCCGTCACTAGTCTTGATAGGTGGAATATTTGGCTTAATGTTTCCTACTTTCTTTAGCGCTATATGTGACGGAGGTTGCTACGGTCACTTACTGCACTTGTATTTAATTGTGATTTCAATTACCTGCTTTCTTCAATCCAAGTCCAGGTGGTGCTAGTAATCCACGGCTTCCTTCTGAAGTGCTGCAAGCCAACCGTTTGCTTCGAAGCTTTATAGTACGCTATTTGGATTTGTTTCGAAGTTGTAGGAAATGGAAATGAGCGAGGGCAGAAGATAGTTATTCCTGGTATAGTTAGATAATGGCTTAAGGATCTGTTTACATTGCTGCTGTGTTCTGATTTCTTCTGGACGTTGACTTGACCAATTGTGATTGCTGTCCGCATCGGCTCCTCTATGCGCGCACATCGATTCGTACTGAAATTCGAAGATTATTTGGGTGGTGCAAAGACCGAGTAGCCGGTCTTCGTTGTTGTTCCTGGAGGACAAAATGTGGCCACCGTAAATGAAATAATGACCTGCAAGGCCATCTGATTTCAGAAAGTCCAAAAATTTCAATCTGGTACAGCTCCAGTTCTCTGCATACTTGCTCAAACTTAGAAGGATCAGAAAGAAAGCGCACATTCCATGTTCCTATTCGAGTCAGTTCTTGGCAGCGAACTGTTAAATTGTCGAAAGGTTGTTGTTGCATCCGAGGCTTGTTTCCATTTCTTGAGTATTATTTTTTAATGCCCAGCTCCAAAGTAAACTATTTTAAGTCTGAGGAAGGACTTATGGACTTTTATTAAAGAGATTTTGCTCTCTCCGCACTATATTCTTTTTTCAAACATAAACCCTGAACGGTAAAAGAGATTTGTATGGGGGCCATCTGGAACTAAATATTTTAAAAGAATTAATAGAAAGTAGATCACATTTTGTATTTCTAGCAATTAAGCTTTTGAACACAAAAACACAGAATGAAGAGTCTGTTTGCATGGTAAGTCCCAACCGCTCTTTGGAAGACGTGTAAGCAAATTCATTGAATACAAGTGATCTGAAAAATAAATAAGAGAATCTTGATATTTAAACTTGAAGGCTGCATCTCCAAGATATCGCTTTTCATACGGACAGCGAGACAGACGGACAGACATGTCTATATCGACTGATCTTTTGATGACGACCAAAGATATATGCTTTACTTTGCCTCTTTCTGCCAACAGGCAGAAAGAGGCAAAGTAAAGCATATACAATACATTGGAAACTTAATATAATCTTTTATCCTACGAGTAAAATGCACCTATCTGATAATATCTTGGCAAGACAATCCTGGAGAAGACAATACGAGAAATACATTTCCAGTTTTAAGATCCAAATTATTATTTAGTTTTTATGTAAGTTTAAAAAATTGGAAGATACATTTTGGCTGTTTCTCCGGTTCCAGTGATTCGTCCTATTAAACACCTACCTGAACGAAACTCTGTAACGGTATTAACTCAAACTGTGTTTGCTAAAACACCAAAGTAAGTAATTGTTAGAAGAATATTTGGAAACATGGGACAGAGGACAATGAGTTTTACTTAAGATTTTGTGCCTAAAAATTACCTATCTATTTCTATCTTATCACCTAAGCTATTAAGAGGTGAATACCATGACCATCACATCAACCCGTAGGTACATCATTCTTTTTCGTATATATTCGTAATCATCGTCAAAAGGCGAGTCGGTATTGATATGTCCGTCTGTCTGTCATATGAATAACGAGAAGTTGTAGACTATAGGACAAATAACCTTCAAAATAACCTTTAGGTTAGATATTCCATCAAAAAATGATAAAAATGAGGGGATATGAGGAAGTAGCATAGAATCCTAAACTTTCTTTGCTTCTTGACTTAGCTAGAAAGTGGACATAGGGTATATCGAAGTCGAGTACACTAGACTTAATATTATTTCTTGTTTCATGTATATTTGCGTTCTGTATTTAAATTGAAGTATATCATCCCTACTGTTCCTACACCGCTTTCGAATCGTGCAAATGTTTACAATGCACGAACGGATTTCGCACATATTCCAGATAATTTTCCTTATTTACCATACGACCTTCTGGGAAGAACTCACGCCAATGTAATCGAAGAAAAGAATAATAAATTATTCATTATTATTAATTATGTGTTCTTCAGCTCCGACTAAAATAAAATCAAATAGATTTTATGCAACCCTCGTTTCATATTTGACTTCAATATTATAGAAATGTCTGTTGAGTTATCTCTTCGATGTTCTCATGGGCCATGAGCAAACTTAAACTTCAGTTCGACTTTGAATGCTCTCGTCGTCGGTTTGTAGTCAAAAAATGCCTCTAAAATTGAATAAGGCAGTTGAAAAAATTGCAAAGTCGCTTAAAACCCCTGAGGAGGAGTATAAATTTTTCATTGAGAACATAGAATTGATATCTAATAAAATTATGGATAAGTTGGCGCAAATGGATTCGATTTTTAAAGATACTTTTGTAAATCTTAAAGCAACTGGTGCGTTATGTAATCCACGAAATATTTGTTTGCTTAAAAATTAATAATTCGTTTGTTAAATTATTTTGCAGCTACGTATTTGAAGGATGGCGTTGTTGTTGATTTTCCTATCAACTTTAATAATTTTCTTTTGTTAAAAATGTCATTCGAAATGAGGCCAGAATTTGATGAAATTTTTTTATAGAAGGGTAACTCTAAAATCACGTCTAATACATCCAATTGTCGAATATGGCGAAGTAAGCATACCAGCTTTGAGTTTTTGGCTTCATCGCGATTCGGATCAAGCCATTGGCTCAATAAAACAAGTAGCTGGTGCCGACGGAAAGATGTACAAATTGAAATACCGAGGAGAACTCGAAACTGTAGACTCGACAGCAAGACTCGACTCCTCAGAATTTCTGCTGAGAAAGACAATGAGTTTGCAGGTCAAATTGTTTTTAGTTTCTGTCCAGCACTTAAATTGATGATTGATGAAGCTAATCCGATTCCGCTAGACATGATACACCCGAATACTGATTATTGGATTGCTATTGCAATCCAAGGAAATCGCTGTTTCGGATTTTCAGCATATTTATGGCAACCAAACTAAGTAAAAATATTCCCGATTCTTTTCAATTACTTACGTTCGCCTTCAAATTTAGTCAATCAGCCGCTGAGCAACGTTTTGTTTGAGGTAATTATTTTAATTTTAAATTGCAAATACTTACTAATTCATTTAAATTTATTTAAGCAGATTTGTGATTTTTTTAAGGAAAGAACAAGTAATATCGCTCCAGTTGAATTCGAACAAGTCTTATCTGAGCTTGATAAATACAAGACGAATCCAAAAGTTACTCCGAATGAAGTTAAGAATCTTTTTAATATTTAATTAGTGGTAGAAACCATATACATGTGCTTACATCAAATTAATATAGTATTGTACTCCGGACAATATTTGAAATAGACGAATATTAAGACTTAAGACTTTCCTATTCGCTTTTTAGACGAAGTATATTTAATGAACCCCATTATAAAGGGTATCGCCCACAGTGTACAAGCTACGAAGACATGGTTTATCTTCAAATAAATTAAAATTTTTCAATAGAAGACTAATTTCATCTGCGTACCAAATAACACATTAAGTGTGGCAAATACTTCGAGACAAAATTAAAGAAAATGGTATGTATCAACTGATTAACTTTAAATATGGATAAATATGCTATAATAATTATTTATTGAACCCATAATTGATGAAAAATGAGGCCATTGAAATATTTAACATAAACAATAAATATTTCACTACTCACGAGAGACAAGTTTTGTTGAGAAACATAATCTTAGATATTTGAAAAATGCTGGCATTGAAGCTTTCAATTTTCGTATCAATGGCTTGTTTATAATTTCAGTTCTTATGTATCCAATTTGCTTCGCTGGCAATAATCTACTCAGTGCTAAAGATAAAAATAAACAGTGCCGGATAAATATGTAGTGATCAGCGCAGAAAGGCGAGACGTTCTAGCCACGTGCGTCTTTCTTTTTCTCCCTGTGTGAATGTGTGAGGTCTGTAAAACAGATTGATTTTTTATTTTATTCGGAAATGCATATTTTCTCCCCTTCAATCGCATTCAAAACACTTCTGTTTTGCGATCTTTGGTGTGGCCTTGAGCTCTTTCAGCGATTGTGGAAAAATGAAGTCCATTCATGGATCTTTTCAGTTTTGAGAATAGGAAATGTAGCAGTGGACATGATTAAGATGGCTTAGCCATGATTATGTTGTTCTGTTTAAGCGTTACATCACGAACACGAACTAACGATGTCTTAGCATTAAGAAGTTTACTATTGTGGCTATCAATTGTTTAACCATGAATCCATGAATTTGTGTAGAGAACAATAAATACCTATAACTGATATCGAATATACACGTCTAGTATAAAGTGGAGTCGTCGTTAGTTCCGGTAGAATGTCTAGGCGAAAATTTTTCACAAGAATAATGACAGAAGATCACATTAAATGAAAAACAGTCCATTAAATAATATGGCTAACGTTTTCAATAGAGCAATGGATTCTTCCGACCCGCATAATTGCTAAATAATAAAAAATTCTACAGTTGCAGAACCAAGGGTAAGTGTCCATCGATGTTAGCGTTTCCTCTTGTTTTATTTTTTTTACTTACCTACAAAGATGGTCCTCAACCGTCGTTCGTTCATGTTCGCATTCAGGAAGGCGCACCAGCTGCTGTAGTCATGTGCGCGCTGGAGCTAGTGGCTTTGAATGCCAAGTACTGTGAGATCTCTCCATACCTCGATATTCCAATGCCTGCGCAATCGTCATGTAAGACATGCGTGCTGGAGCTCTTTCCTCCATTCGAATAAGGTGACCAGCACATATAGATGGCGCAAAGTGCGCTGAGATTCCAGCCGTTGTGTATGCGTTCATCGCCTTTTTGTAGATTAGAGAACTGACTCGTCCATAATCTCAAGAATTCCTGAGGGTCTGTTACCAGATTTTTTCTTTCGTCATTACAGTGAGTTACTCCGAGTTTTCAAACCATCGGTCAGGCGCTTGACCTCTTCATAAAATTTTCGTGCTTTATTTCTGTCACATAACCTCCTAACATCTTCAAATTCACGTCTTTCTTGCTCCATTTACATGCGTCTAAAGAGGCGTTTCTCCTCTCTCCGTTTCACTCGATAACGGTCTGTAACAGCTCGCGTTGCTCACGACTGCAGAGTTCAATGTCAGGAGGTATTTTTCTCTGCAGTAGCATTGCGACTCGCCTCTATAAACAATGACTTCCTTGGCAGCCCTATTCATGGAGCGAGTGATATGATTCCACTGCACACTTATATCTTGAGAAGGATGTAGTGGATGTTACAGGAACCATTTGAAGGTGCAGATATTCCAGGTGCATATCTCTAAATCGTGGTCTTTATATCGTTTTGCGAAGGTCCTCATCATAGGGTTTTATCCGTGGCTTCCTTTTTGTGTTCATTGGTTGAATTTTTTTTACTGAGACTAACTAATTATCACTTGTAGCTCACCTCCGAACATTTGTTCAAAGGAAACCCTAGAGATACATGCTCCAGCGGACGGCAGTGAGCTGCATGAGCAGTTTGCACAAAAATCATTGCTTGCAAATCCCAAATGAATGTCAGTCAATAACATTACTCACTGTGAACTTCTGCAATTTTCTAAGAGTCTCAAAAACTTATTTTTATATCGACTAGTGTGGAAGGAGATCTGGTCTTAAGCCGCCGACAGGTTTATGTCTTTATGCTGCGTTTCACTATGAACTTTTTCTTTCTTTTATTCTTTGGGTTTAACAGCGATTTCTAATATCTAGATGCCATATCTCCAAATATAGGCAATGACAAGTGTCATAGATTGCGCGCTTTTTTTCCCAAGGCAGGGTAAGCTTCTTTCACTAAGCCATTAAATTCTGTTTATTTTCCTTCTGTCGCTAAGTAACACATATGTGATGTGTTCGCTTTGATCAAAACTACCTTCTTTAATTAGACAATGATGACCCGCAGAAATACATAGTCGAATAGATGTAAATTTTCTTTATGTTTAGTGATGTATTACATTCGAATCTGAATTTAAAATTACTCTGCGGTCATTCAATTTTTTGTTATTGACTTTTGGGTACACTTTTTATGATTTCTTGAAAATGCTGGAACTGCTACACTACTTGAATTGACAGATGGATTGAACTCGTCGAACTAAGTTAATAATAAATTAGCTGTGTTAAAGATTTATTGGCTAATTATTGTTTCGCCATTAGCTTTAAAAAAATCTTAACAGTGAAATACAGAGAGACAGACAGACAGATAGTGTAATGTCATAAAAGCGTAGAATTCGACAAAGTTTCTGTGCCATTGATTTGCAAAAAATTCTTTCGCAGGCATAGACGAACCATATACAAAAAAAAAATATATATATATATATAAATAAAACCAAACCTACTTACCTAGATAGCAACAACAAATGTATAATCGAACATACTTAAAGACCTTGATTGCATTTTGCATTTTGACTCGATTCGACTTCATTCCACTCCATTCGAATCGATTGAAATCATTTCGTTTAGCTGCGCTGCAATCGCTATTTAATGCGGCATACATTCACATTGCGCTGTATATGTTTACCAGTAAGTTTCTGTATACGCTGTGTCCATAGATTAAAAGAAAATATTAAATTCGTGCAAGTGTTTGTAACAGTCAAAAAGTGGGATGCCAAATTACTTAAAGTAGCAATAAAATTATGAGTTAAGACATTACTTGAACTAAATACTCTACTTCCCAATGATTTTTATTATCTGCTGCTAAAAGTTTCTCATCTAATATGCAGTTTTGTGTAAAAACAAGGAAACTTATACCGCACTGAGGCAGATGAACATATGAATACGCTATTGGAATGTAATATAATCTCCTTTTATTATGTCCTCTTCATCCTTGATGTACTTCAAGCGGACATATATCTTTCAAAAATGCAACAGATGATATATTGATGCTGATGAAATAACTTACTACCCGTAAGATAGTAGATAGGCAAGTACAGATAATTTCTTAGATTTTGTAATGGCATCGCATGGTCTTCTTGAACGAAATAAAATTAGTTTGAAAAGCCATGTATAGCTACACAATATTTAATGATCTTCGCAAAGAATCTCATCTTTTGGTCCAGCTGCACAGCAGAGTTAAAATTGTGGGAGTGGATGTAGGAGGCTATTTCGTTTTTTAGGGCATCTGTAAATTACAACTTATATCAACCACAATGCAAACTTTGTCTTGGAATATTAATGAAAATGTTTGGGGATGTTTGACCTGCTAAGTATATAAATAAGGAAAATAATTTTCAAGCATACAGAAAGTAAGAACCCAGCCATCGAATTAGCTTGGACTTTTTTGTTGTTTGCTTTTCAGATATCATATTTATATTGGAAAACATTAATTTATTATATTTATGCTAGTTCATCCGGCTTGTGCCAAGAATTATAAACCAGCTTACTCCTTCAACACGCTTTCCTCGCTCTTCCCTCAACGTATCTATCCGATTTGCATACTTTCTCTTCCTCGCTTCAAAAACGCGAATAATAAGTGCTTTTATTTAAAAATATTTATCACTTTCTCATCACGCTCACGATAACCCATCATCACACATCGAAACCTAACGAATAACTTTAATTCTAGAACTATTTGAGAATTATATTTGATAAAAATTTTAAAAATACTAGATCCCGACCTAATTTATATCGTTGGATAGATGTACTATGCGCGGGAGTTTACTCAATATCTTTTCAAAGTTGATCGGAACGGTGATCGGATGTATGGTGTAGTAATTTATAAAGGGTGGGGACCGAAGTGCGGAACGTGCGAAGGGAGTGGTGCCTTGGGTAGAGGGGTGAGCGAAGCGAATATATTCGAAAATGTTAATTAAATATATTCGAACATATAAAATTGCTTCGGTACAGGAGCCTATTGGTTTTGGACAAATGAATGTAATAGGTACAAGTAATGGTCGGAGATTCCCAAAGTTACACCCATTATGGTCAGGAGTGATAGAGGAGTCGATAGCCATGTCCGTCTTTCCGTCCGTCCGTCTGTATGAACGAAAGGATCTCGGAAACGGTAATAGATAGAGACTACAAGTTGTTTGCATTCGACTAGGACTGCTTCGGAATTTAACAAGTTTAAAATATTGCCCCTACTCCCCCTTCCCCACAAAATCACCCCCAAGGCTAAAAATGTATACCACTATAGAGATATCGTTCCTCTTAGCCAAAATCCAAAAAGTTCATTAAAATCTGATAAAAAATTACGATTTTATAAGCAATTGAATTTTCCTTTCATACATAAAAAAATGTTTTATAAGGCACTTATTCGTGCAGTAGGAAGTTGTCATAAGCTTGGTCATATGCTCGGGAAACATTTAATGTGTTTGTTAGGCGACCTGAACTGGTACAGGGCCTCTTACAGTCGGTTACGCCCGACTGTAATGTTCTTACTTGTTTATGATATCCAAGATGAAGATTTGATTTAATAACATTTGGTTGCTATATTTATATTACTAACCTGAGCAACAAAGTATGTTACCAGATCTAATCTGACGTCTCCATCGTAAAGTCTGACATTTTTTAGGCCTAACCTACTGTGAAAACTTTGACATACGAGCGCAAATTGGTTTCTTTACAGAAACCTGAAAGATTCATCTTGTCTAAAAAATGAAAATAAACCTTGAACATTTTCGTGCGATGATTTATTACGATTTTCGAAGTGAATTACCAAGACAAGAGTGCACCAATCAGCTTAAATCAACTTTTGGTGATGAAGCTCCAACCTTGACCACTCTAAAAAACTGGTACAACGAATTCAATCGTGGCCGCAGTTCGCTCACCGACGAATTTCGTTTGTCCAAATAAAGCAGGATCGTCATGTGTCATACTGTGAAATTGAGGCATCCCAGGGCATTAGTAGGACTAGCATACGTACAACATTTACATGAACATTTGGTCGTCAGAAAGGTTTGTTCACGTTGGAAACTGCATAATTTGACAATAGCTCAAAAGAAGGCTCGTCTACTCAATCGTGAAAGGTGACTAAACGTGGATATATGTGTATGAGTACGAAACAAAGCAGCATTCGACCGTCTGGGTCTTTCAAATTTTTCTTCTCGAAATCCGTACACGTTGCGACCGTGCCGCTTGTGGAAAGAAGGACGGTCAATTCTGAATGGTTTATAACCATTTGTTTGCATGAAGTGTTCGATGAACTGAGAAAATCCAACCGACGAAGAAAGTTCATCATGATAATGCGAGCTCTCATACTTCGGCAGTAACAAATAAGTTTTTGAACGCTCAAAACATTGAATTGATGGGTCATCCGATAAGGTTTAAAGCGGCAGTCTCTAGAGCCATGCATCTCAAGATTCCTTCTTCTATATCGAAGTCTCTGGTGATGTGTAATCATTTATAAATTGTAAGTTTAGATTTGAAACTGCCATTGTGCTACGATATTCATATTACCTTTAGTATAAAGTTTTACTAGAAATTTTATGTGTCTCAAAGTTTATTCAATTCCTTGTTGATTCTAGAAAATATTATTTTAGGACAGTAAACTATTTTTCCCATTAATTGAGTGAAACATGTTGAGCTGCAGGAAAAAAATTTCGCCGCTTTCTGCGATGAATACAAGCAACTGGTGAAGAAAGTCCTTATAATCGACTCCGATATTGTATCTTTTCGACTAATCGACATAATTTTTTAAAGGATATCTCATACGATTTTAAACTAAACTTAAATGCTTATGATTAAGAATATCCTGGTATCTCCAAAGGGATTGAAAAACAATAATTCTGATGTGATATTTAATTTACATTTTAACTAGAAGACACTTCTCAAAATAAATTTATAAAATTTAGTAGTTGCATGAGAAAGTATTCTAAGAAAATCCGCTGCACCAAGATTTTCTTCAGTGTCCAATAATGTGCTAACATAAAATCCAACCCACTAAATCATTTAAAAACAAATAAAATAGTGTTTCACGTCCGTTTATCTTTAAATATTAATTATTATTTTTAATTCAAAATGTTTCTTGGATTCTTTCGCGTTTTTTTGTCTATTTTACACCCAGTTCAAGTCATTTTCTTATTGTTTTAAAATTATTTCGACGTTGTCAATAATATTTTTTTTTTTTTTAATTTTAGTCTTAATTAATTTTTTAATTAAAAAGCCACACAGAAACTTATTTAAGTAAAGACTAGTTGCAGAGTATAACGAAGTCGAGTTCACTCGAGTATAATGTTCTTTCCTTATTTTTATAATAGACTTTGTGTCTGTGTGTGTGTGTTTGTTTTTTTTTTTTTTTGTCTTACTGTATATGTATGCGCAACGAAAAGTGTGAAAATTCTTGTAGCGCGCTTTTAGGCGAACTAGTCGAGTATCTTTTATAGCGGAAACAGCAGTTGTAAGCGGATAAGGAGATAGTCAGGCGACGGTAGAGTACGGCATTTAATGCGGTGCAAGGGCATAGGACCTTTCTATGCTAGGAAATTAGAAATGGAAATTATTATCGTAATTTGAAATGTTGTTGCAGCTGTTCGGCGTCGTTGGCGTCGTTGTCCTGGTTGTTGTCGTTGTTAATGCAGTTTTTGGTATACATTGATACTATTTTGGCTGTTGTTGCTGTAACACTTCATGTAATTACACGGTTGCCAATGTATTCGTACTT
This sequence comes from Leucophenga maculata, assembly GCA_035044805.1. NCBI lineage: Eukaryota > Metazoa > Arthropoda > Insecta > Diptera > Drosophilidae > Leucophenga > Leucophenga maculata. The sequence goes on along the minus strand of JAWNNP010001230.1, from coordinate 1,425 downwards.
GCTATGTTTGTTATGTTTTTTCAATAACAACAATAACAGCAACAACAAGATGCACGCCCTATAAGCCCCATTCGGTTGTTCGTACATTCGCTAAGAATGTTTGAATTTATGTTCCGGAAGTAAAATGAAATAAGTGAAAATTATAAACACTTCAAATACCACAGAGTAACTAAGGCACTAATTCCAATAAAGTATACCTCACATATAGGAAAATATCCTTTTTACAAATTTAAGGTGCAAATACGACTGCAGTGCTGTTTCTTGTTCTCAAGTAGTTATTGTGGAACGCCAAATTAGAATTTGTTTTAGAGGTATTTGAAAGATCTTCTCACAACTCAGAACATCCTAACAAATTATAAGCAGTTTGGTTACAGTAGTCTATGCGTTTCTTAGAACTTCTCATTAATATTCGCCATTTTGAAGAAGTTAGCAAAAGTTCTTTAATTTTAGAAGAACATAAATTCATTGTAAAAAATTTGTTTGGGGTAATACATAATTCTAACAAATAAACAAACAAACTGCTTCATTATTTAGTCAAAAAAATTTAAAAAAAACATAGAAATACAATAGGCCCACCAGGAGTTCCTATACCTCCAATAGCTCCTATTTATAAATTTAAGTATTTTCTGAATGCACGTCGCAAAGTTTTTTCATTGGTATATTAAGACTTGTTTTGACGGGATTTATCATTTGCCATTACTATATTATATAGTTGCCCAACGGCAGCTGCACAAGTTAAATCCAGTCGCTTATTCAATTCAAGACCGATATCTGATATGGCTGCCATACGAATATGTTCGGCATACAATAGCAACAATGCAATTATTGTGTTAACTAATCCACGTCCGAACATATTCGTATGGCAGCCATATCAGATATCGATCTTGGATCGAAAAAGCGACTTCGTTAACAGGTCAATGACCGATATCGGTCTTGAATTGAATAAGCGACTTCGATAAAAGATCTATGTGACTGAAGGTGAGGCTTCGATAGCTTGATTCACAACAGTCGCCCAGTTACTTAGTTATTAAGAAAGTTTGCTAGACGTTTAGCTAACTAAATCTAAACTATCAATATCGATATAAATGAACAATTTATAATGTCAAACCTAATTAGTTTCCCCTTTATATATAGTTGGTCAATTCCAAACAATTATTAGTATTCAACATTATCTTTTTAGCCCTTATTGGTTTTGGCAACAGGTAGAAATAATGGTCGGAGATCCCCAAAGTTAACCCCATTATGGTCAGGAGTGATAGAGGAGTCTATAAAGCCATGTCCGTCTGTCCGTCTGTCCGTCTGGCCGTCCGTCTGAACGAAAGGATCTCGGAAACGGTAATAGATAGAGACTTCATTTTTTTTGCATTCGATTAGGACTGCTCCGGAATTTTACAAGTTTATTTATTTCCCCTGTGGAAAGCGCCA
>JAWNNP010001223.1:0-30952 GCA_035044805.1 Leucophenga maculata | reverse complement strand
TATTACTAGTTCGTCTTGAACCAATCGTTGGATCTCAACGTTGTATTCCAGACCACCAATTCGGCTTTCGTCGGAAATACTCCACGATCCAGCAGGTTCACAGAGTGACAAATAAAATAACAACGGATCTAGAAGCTAAAAAGTTCTGTATAGGCGTTTTTCTGGATGTTAAAAAAGCATTCGACGCCATACCACCTCTTTAATATAATAAAAAGCTTTTTAAAATAGAGACTGTTCTTAATAAAATATAGTGACGAATATTCATCGCTGCGACCCATTAAAGCTGGAGTTCCACATGGAAGTGTCTTGGGTCCCTTGCTTTACAGCCTCTACACATTCTACACATCAGATATTCCAGCCCCTAGTGATGGATCAGCCAATGAACAAAAGACGATCCATGTAATATTCACCACAAAAATCAGAGATACTCCTCATTCACTTAAATTAAATAATAAAGAAATTCCTATTAAAACTCATGCAAAATACCTCGGAATGTATATTGACAACAAAATTACTTGGAAATACCATGTACAACAGAAAAGGGATCACATGAAACTGAAATTCAGGCAACTATATTGGTTTTTAAAAAGGAATTCGTTGCTGACGACAGAAAACAAGCTTATAATATACAAATCGATAATAAAACCAATATGGACATATGGCATTCAACTATGGGGTACTACAAAAAAATCAAACATAAACATAATACAAAGACAACAATCAAAAATTCTTCGTAGCATTGTAAACGCATAGTGGTACATTTCAAACCAGGACATACAAAAGGACCTAAACATTTTACCGGTAATGGACGAAATAAAAAAAATAAGCAGAAACTATCAAACAAAAATAGCAATTCACGACAACCGTGAAATAAATAATATGCCAACCCAAGAGTTAGTTTCGACAAGGCGATTAAAACGGCTGAGACCAGTAGACTTAATATAGAAGAGGTTAATATAAAATAATATTATATAAAAACTATTTAATAACTTAGTATACTAAATGTTTATAATTAAGATAAAATATAAAATGTTAGTGTTAATTTTTTCAAAAGTCTCCCAACAAGCAACAAAAAGTACTTAGTATCATAAGATAGATGTACAATAACACAGGGAAATACAATAACAGGGAAAAAAAAGCGTAATAATTGTTACTCTCCAGTGCATTCATCTCATTGTTTTTATAACAAATATGTGTTTCGAATTTTTTTAGTGTTGCAAAATTTTTTTTCACTTCCTAATTTTTAGGCCCTGTACCGAAGGTACAAGAGCCTATTGGGTTTGTGCAAATGTATGTAACAGGTAGAAATAATGGTCGGAGACCCCCCAAAGTTACCACCATTATGGTCAGGAATGAAAGAGGAGTCGATATAGCCATGTCCGTCTGTCCGTCTGTCCGTCCGTCCGTCTGTCCGTCTGTATGAACGAAAGGATCTCGGAAACGGTAATAGATAGAGACTTCGTGTTTTTTGCATTCGACTAGGATTGCTCCGGAATTTCACAAGTTTATTTTGAAATTTTGCCCCTCCCCCTTCCCCATAAAATCACCCCTTAGGGTGAAAATTTCTTCGGCACAAACAAAATTGAGTGTACTAATATAGAGATAACGTCTCTCTAAGCAAAAATCCAAAAAGTTCATCAAAATCGGATAATAAATGGCGATTTTATAAGCAATTGAATTTGAACAACCCCCCTTTTCTTTTCATTCATATTCGCGCAGTGAGAAGTGGTCATGTGTTTGGTCATAAGCTCGGGAAACATTTAATATGTTTGTTAGGCGACCTGAACTGGTACAGGGCCTCTTACAGTCGGTTACGCCCGACTGTATTTCCTTACTTGTTTGTTTTGTATTCAACAATGAAACAGCGCTATACTAAAATGTCCTGTTCTGATCCTCGCTGTTTGAAAAATCGTTCCATGATTTTAAATGTTTATATTCTAATTATCTCTCGTTGTATCTTCTCAGGTAGAATCTGTAACTTCGAATGTGCCCAATAATGCGTCATTTTCACACAATTAATCTGTAACACCGAAAGCAGAAGTTTCAATTGGCATTCCTTGTCCAAAACCAGTGATGTCAGCTATAGTACCAAAATAAATTGACAGTAGAAACACCCAACTCAAATTGAAGACGGCTCCGTTTTATTTTTTAATACAACCCCAAATGTAGATAGCCTGACCAAGGGCATATCCAATTGGGGTAGGGAGAGGTCATTGCCCCACTAATTTTTAAAAAGTTCTTAAAAATATTTTTTTTATTCTATATATTCAGACTTTCATTAATTGTTCTTTGTTTCATTGAAATATTTTTGTTGCTCGAAATTACTGAATATTATTAGATTAGGTTGTTAAGCACTTAAGACTACTAAAAAAAAGACAGCTGGCTACCGTCTTCAGCCTGCCCGTTGTTAACCCACAAGTCCGTGTTTATATCAAGTCGAATAAAAACTCGACTTTTCAATGCTCAATAATATTTCTATCTCTTCCTTTAAACTAATTGTTCCCGTGTCCATTTTTGAGACTAGTCTTTCGTTTAGTTATTTGCCTGTTAGTATCTTTGTGCATCAATATGTCTATAAAAATAAACATTTTTCAGCATAGAATGCTATTTTCAGTTTTATCATCAGTGGAAAAAAACTAAATTCTGTTTTTTTCCTAATATAACCTTAAAAATTTGTATATTAATAGTTTTTCTTTTAGTTTTTCAACGTTTTTTAAGTCACACCAATGGGTCAATATCATTAGTTTTTTTTTTAACTTTAGTTGGTTACGGTGCAAACAAAACATATTATTCAAATTTCTGAAGGTTTAACTTTAATATTTTTTTTTTAAAGAAAAAAATATTTTCTTTACTTTTCGCACAAATTAATATAACATTTTCTTTGTTGAGTATTATTTTCTTTTCTGTTTTTGAAAACAAATAAGTGAATAAAATTAAATAAGTTATTTTTGGTGCTGTCTGTTTGCGCATAGAATTTGCATCGCCATTGAGTTTGAAAGCATTTGCGAATAAAACTTAAAATTAATAATTGAGAAACAGCTGGCGGAAAGTAAAGTAAAAAATTTGAAGAAGAAACAACAATAGTATGCAGATGCAAAGTGCGTTGATCTTTCTCAAACAAAATTAAAGTTTCGATTAATGTTTAATAGTTTGTGTTTCTGTGAATATGTTTAATTGTTGAGTAGCGCATATAAACAAGTCAGTCATTAAAGGATATTAAAGAAATGTCAAATTATTGGATAATATTCAACGAAACATATCTCAGTGAAAAATAGTCGCACACGATCGGCGGTTTTCAACTAATCACCCAAAAACCCACAAAAACTAATTTTTCCAATATTTTTTTGCGTCTTTAAAATGGTCTGCTGACTTCAAAATTGTAACCATAGAACTCTTTTAGATAATTTCATCAGCTTTAATTTGACCTGTTAACGAGCTCCTTACGATGATTTGGCCCAGAGTTTTCGTTGATCAAAGCAAAAGAGTCAATTTTGACTTAAACTATCAATTACTCGGAAACTAATGATCGCTCAAAAAATTAAAGTAGAGTGTTTAAAAATGCAGAAAAATGTCTATAACATGCAATTAATGGCTGCAGCGAAAGCACTAAAAAACTCAAAAACATAATAACAAGAAATTAAACAAAAAAACATTTGCTTATACACACCAAAAACAAATAAATATATATCGCACGTGCCAGCATCAAACACAACCATTCTCCGCAAGCATCAACAACTAATCTGATTAAGTGAGCTGAAGTTCTGATTGAAATATGCCAACATTTAGAAGACTAGGGATTGTTGCTCCGAGAAAATATTATTTTATTTCGCAGTAAGGTGCGAAATAAAAAAGATGATATTAATACTGCCTAATATTTCAGCTACGAAATTAATCTTTAATTATCAACGGTTTATTTCGTATTTTAAGATGATTGTTCCTGTTTCGCTTTATGATACAGTTCTTTCTCCTAGTTTTTGGCCTGATGGTATTGTTGTTCATGAGTACGCTTATAAAACTAAACGCACTACTGAACAAAATGGAGTTGAATTGCCTGGTACTTCTGTTAACATACCAAAAAAAGAAGTACCCTTTCTTTCCTTATTCATTATCAAAATGTGAGAGGGCTTAGAACAAAGCATAAAAATCTGTACCTTGACAGTATATCTGCTTATGCGGATGTATTTGTTTTCACTGGATCACGGTTTCAACCTCATATTCTAAATAAACAATTATTTTGCGACAAGTCTATTTATGCTGAAAGCAACTGCTATTTCTGATATTGTCACACTATTACGTGATAAAGATTATTTTATAGTTTTGGGTGACTTAAATTTACCCACTGAGTCTATTGCAATTGCTTCCTACATGTTAATTCCATCTGCTAATCATGACTTTCTAGATATTCCTTTTGATTTGTCCTTGCAACAATGCAATAGTTAAGGTCGGCTTTTAGATCTTGTGTTTGTGGACCGTAGTTTTAATATATCCACTAAAAGGATTCCTCCAATTATTTTACGAGAAGATAAACATCACCCTACGCTGCACGTAACTTTTCAGCTCGTGAGTGTTCCCTGATCATAGACTTCAACGTGTTAGATGTTTAAGAAAAATGTTAAAATTTAAAAAAAATAAAATTATATTGCTTATCCCTATAGTATCCCATCTTATGACTTTATATCATGTCCTGTGACTAACATTTCAAATGTATTAACATGTCTAAAATAAATTCAATTTTCGATTCTGCCTAGTCCTGATACTATTCCTGTTGTATTCTAAAAAAATGAGCCAGCTCCATTTGTGCTCCTTTGAATATTCTTTTTAAAATATATATAAAACAAGCCAAGTTTCCGTCTCTTTGGAAACATTCCTTTATCATTCCATTACACAAGAAAGACAATAAGTCAGATATCTCACATTATAGGGATATTGCTAAACTTAGTGCAATTCCTAAGTTATTTGAAAATAATATTTGTGTTCAATTGCAACGATCGCTAAAATCATTTGTTAGCCCATTTGAACATGGATTTTTCAAAGGTAGATCAATTTGTACAAATCTTCTAAAATTCATCTCTATTGTTAGCAAGGGTTTTGTGTCTGGCTGCCAGACCGATGTAATATATACTAATTTCAGTAAAGCTTTTAATAGAGTATACCATAATAACTAGATATGTAAATTTAATATGTTAGGAAATCCGCCTTCTTTCGTAAAATAAAATCGTACCTTGTAGGTAGATCTCAAAAAGTTTTATTCAATAATGGTTTATTTAAAACTTTTGGACCATTATTTTTCATAATATTTACAACCATGCTTATACACTTATGTACGCTGATGTTGTTAAGCTATGTTTGTCGTATTCTGATATCTCCCAACATTGTCTACCTCAGGCAGATTTGAATTCGTTACATGCTTGGTGTTAAGCAATCTATCTTAATCTAAATATTTGCAAATGTAAGTGTATGACATTTCATCGCATAAAACCATTTACAATAACATACTTTTTAAATGTTCATAGTCTTAGCATGGAGTTTAGTATAAATGATGTAGGCCTTCTATTTGACACTAAATTGAGCTTTAATAATCATATTGTATCTATGGTGAATAACGCTAAGGCTGTTCTTGCCCTTATAAAGCGTTGGTGAAAGAATTTGATTATATACCTAATTTTCTGCACACCTCACTCGTTCGTCCGATATTGGAATTCGCATCTTGTGCCTGGACCTACCATTATGCAACTCACCAAAATCGTATTGAGTCTGTTCTGGGCTTTATAAAGCGTTGATCTAAAGAATTTGATGATCCTTATATTACTAAACTTCTATACACGTCACTCGTTCGTCCGATATTGGAATTCGCATCTTGTGTCTGGAACCCACATTATGCAACTCACCAAAATCGTATTGAGTCTGCGCTCAGAAACTTAAATTGGGCTTCAGATGAACATTTGCCACCATATGTGGATCGATTAAAATTAATCGATCTTCCTACTCTATCTGCACGCTGGTCGGTGCTCGCTGTGGTTTTTTTTTTTCATAAAATCATAATTGGAGAAGTTGACTCTCCTTACTTACTCCAATCTTTAATGCTTAATGTACCTCCTCGCTTCACGCGTAACTATGTGCCATTATGGTTGTCGTTTTGCACAACAAATTATGCCTATTATGACTCACTTCGGTCTCTTTGCCTTATCTATAATAACTATTCTCATCTATTTTCTTTTGACTCTTCTGTTAACTATATAAAACAATCTATTCTCACCTCTGATTTACAATAAATTGTAATTTTAATTTTCCATTTTTTTTTTCAATCTTTTGTTTGTAGTTGCGGCTGCTTGGACCACATCCATAACTGTGAGTCGAGGCACAGTCGGTCAACCTGGCGGCCAAGCAAAAACCCTCCAACAGGTCTGAGTGGTCGTAACTTTCCTCATTTAGAGATAGGTCTTTATCGTTTATATGTTAGGTTATGTAGTATTGTAAGCAAATGTTTAGGTTACGATATGTTATTTTAAGTAACTGTATGATTGATTTCAGCCTGGCGGCCAAGCAGTAATTAGTTTTAAGCAACTGTTTAGCCATGTAGTTGCTATTATTAATAAAGAAATAAATAAATAAAAGGTTAATTAATTCCATTTGTAAATTATGAGGTCAATTTATATATAAGGACCTACTGCAAAGAGCGAAGCAAAGATTTCAAATTTTAGCTTCAAAGGCCTTTATTCCCGGAACCGTTCCTCAAATTGCTCTTAAAGTTTAACGATTTCGGTACTTTATTTTAACACATTTGAAGCTTAAACTGCTGATAGCTTCTGAAGGCAGTTTAAAAAGTAGAAATCGTTTTCCTCTATTTGTCTTCTCCAGAGACCAAGCTTTCGTCGAAATGCATCGATTTCATTACTCATAATGCAAATAGTTTTATTTCTCCCCATTAAAGATAAGCTTAAATCATTCAAGTGTTTTGTTATGTCTGTTATGAATCATAAATCTGCGGTTTAAGTTTCTCCTCCTATAAAAAAAGTTTTAAATTTGGGGTAAGTCATACAAAGGAAATATTTACATGAGAAAACCTTTGGAATGTTATGTCGCAACTCAAAGAACCGCTGAAGGGTTTCACCGTGACTCAGCCAACGATTTTCGCAATATTATGGTATATCAGTGTGTTCGCTGCCGGCAAGTTCGAGAAATTGTTTCAACTGTCGATGCTTCAGACCCTGAGCTCTTACTATGTTGACACATTTAACCGTAACGTTCATAACATTTCTTGAACAAGTTGATTTGGCGAATAAGGCAATGGATGGGTACTATATCACTATCTAATTTTTGTGACTTTAGCATTTCCCGAATCCGAGCTATAACTCTTGATTTGCACGCTTTCATCGCTTTCGCTCCATCAGTTGCTATAGTATCAACGTTTTTCCAATTAGTGCATATGCGAACAGCATAATCTTCAAGGCATTTAAATATATCCGCTCCCGTTGATGTTCCTTTTATTGAAATAATAGGAGGTGATATTTAGCACTCTTTCTATTCCCCGTATGAAAATTGGCAATTGGGCGATGTTAGTAATGTCAGTGCTTTTGTCAATTGCCAAAGATACTGCACTAAAAGTGCGAAATCTGTTAGCTGCTCAACATTCTCTGCCAAATCCTGCACGCGCCTCGATACAGTTAAACACGATAAGCACATTTCCTCAAACTTAGGTACAGAGTCCTTTGCCAAAATAGATGCTGCTTTTAAAATGCAACGTTTAATTAACTCGCCATCCACAAAAGCATGATTGACACGATCTAGTTGAATCACTATTTCATAGCTTGCGCGTAGACTTCCATTGGTAGGATGATCCGTAACCTTTATGTACAAACAATAACAATAATATTGTAACTATAATAAGTGGTATACGAATTCAAAACTTACGTCTTGTGTCATGGAATCTAAATTTGATAGCAACTTTCTGTAAAAGCTTCACCGTTCTCCTTCCTGGTAGCAATTATATTCACCATGATGGGCCTCATAATGGCTTTTAACACATAAGTGCTTTTTGCAAATAATGAATTTCGTTTGACCACCATGTTCACGGCAGAAGTAGTTAAGTTCCCATTCAATATTAAAATTTAATAGTTTATGTTTTTCTGCGCTCATTTTTATTTAAGTACTCGTATTTCTAACAGATAATTTTTCACTGTGAAATTTGAGAAAAAGAGAAAGCTGCGAAAAAATTTGTCAAACTACAAAATGCCCCAAAGACAAAACGAAGATTAATCAAGCAACTACGCATTTTAAAGAAGTTCTTAGTCAAAATAGTAACAAGTATGTTGAAAGTTATCAAGCACATCTAAACCCAAATTTAGATACTAACTTCTCGCTTTGGAAAGGTACTACAAAATTAGGACGAGCCACAATGCAAAATCCCTATATTAAAACAAGTAAGAAAATCACAGTCGGGCGTAACCGACTGTAAGAGGCCCTGTACCAGTGCAGGTCGCCTAACAAACACATTAAATGTTCCCCTAGCTTATGACCAAACACATGACCACTTCTCACTGCACGACTAAGTGCCTTTTAAAACATTTTTTTATGTATGAAACGAAAAGGGGGGTCGCTCAAATTCAATTGCTTATAAAATCGTCATTTATTATCCGATTTTGATGAACTTTTCGGATTTTGGCTAAACAGGACGATATCTCTATACTGTGCCGAAGAAATTTTTAGCCTTGGGGGTGATTTTATGGGGAAGGGGGGGAGGGGCCAAATTTCAAAATAAACTTGTGAAATTCCGGAGCAGTCCTAGTCGAATGCAAAAAACACGAAGTCTCTATCTATTACCGTTTTCGAGATCCTTTCGTTCATACGGACGGACAGACGGACATGTCTATATCGACTCCTCTATCGTTCCTGACCATAATGGGGGTAACTTTGGGGGGTCTCCGATTATTATTTCTACCTGTTACATATATTTGCACAAAACCAATAGGCTCTTGTACCTTCGGTACAGGGCCTAAAAAGCAGATGGTAGTTGGGCAAAAACAGAGTTTGAAAAGTCAACTTTTCTAGCTGACTTTTAACAAACCCCATTTTAGAAAGACCCATAAACTGTGAACAGTTCAATTTAAAATAATTATTGAAAATACCAAATCAAAGAAATCTCCCGGTATGACATGATAACTGCAAAATTGATTAAAGAACAAAAGTGAACCACAATATCTCCGAATTAAGTTTAATGCTATAATAAGACTTGAATATTTTCCAAAGACATGGAAGGTAACAGAAATCAAAGCATGTCTAAGCTTGGCAAAGATACTTCCAGTGCAGCATCCTATCGACCGATTAGTCTTTTGCTGATTTGATCAATGGTGTTTGAAAGAATATTTTATAACAAATTGCAACAGTTTCATTATACCTGACCATCAATTTGGATTTCGGGAACACCAAGGGCGTATCCAGCTTTTCTCAAAGGTGGGCCGATTTTTTTTTTACTTTCCCTTAGTACCCATCTACTAAGAATAGCTATTAATTCAGTACAACAAAAATATTTCAATAAATGCCATTAAATACAAGTATGTATATTCATATTTTTCAAAATTAAATTTAAAAAGCATTTCAAATAATACATTTTTTGAAAACTTAAGTACATATTAATATTTCTACAAAAAACTAATTAAAAACGAGTTTCCTTGGGTTTTTGCAAAGTTCATCTAAAATTAGTTCTTCTATTTCGTTTTTTTTTTCAGATACTAATTTTTGGTGTGCACTCAGCATACATAATTCTTAAAATAAAAAAAAAAAATTTATTATTAGGAATATAGTTTTTAAATCGAGTTTGATTACCATTCAGACGCGCCTCAGTCATCGTTGTTCTCAGCCATATTTTAACTCTTCTCAGAGTGCTGAATGACCGTTCTACAGTACTTGTTGTACATGGAAAAGCTAACAAAATTTCAAACGCCTGCCTGAGTTTTGGAAAAAAATCGGTGCCTTCATATGCGGAAATTAAATCTGTGTATTTTTGTTTTTCACATGCACGGTACCATAGCTCAAGCTCATGTTCTATCCCTTCCAAACAGTAAAAAGCGATTACATCGTTGATTTTGACTTTAACGTCGTTGAAACTTTTTTCTAAAATGAGATTTGGATGTAGCGTGGCCAAAGTAAATGCGGAATTATTCCGATCAGAAAATCTTTCATTAAGTGCTGATATCAATGAATCGATGTAAGGCACAAAAATAGCACGCCGATAGTATATAGATGTAGTTGTAAAAGCAGGGTTTGATCTATTCTTTTGCCTTTCTACAATCCTCGGCGTAGTAATTTCAATTGAAAGTTGTGTTGCTAGTTCAGAGGCGTCATTAAATATATCATTGAAAACACTATCAGCGGTCGATCTGTGTAGTTCTATTAAATTTATTATTTGGCGTCTATGATCAGCGCATTTAATAATGTCATTATTTTTGGCCTGCAATATGTTGACTACTGGTTCAAGCACTGCGAAGTACTTTGAAATAATGCAGACGCATATTATGAACACACTTTTACAAGCAGCACTATGTAATTGATATGCTTGTTTTCTAGTGGAAGCATTTCCTTCTACGCTTAGTTTTTCTAGTCCAACAACAATTTCCAAAAAGTGTTTTTGAAATCTTTTATGCTTGCATATTTTTTCGACCACCGTGTTTCACAAAATGCGTGATAACTGATTCTTTAAAAAAGTTAATAATATCCTTTGTAGTGGAAATTGTGTTGCGAATTTCAGGAACGGCATTTAAATCATTCACTACTAAATTAAGTTTGTGACTGGCGCAGTGAAAATATAAACTTTTGGAGAATGATTGTTTTAAGATACTTTGGACACCACCAATTTTGCCTGCCATCGTAGCACACCCGTCAAAACCTAGTCCAACGCATTTCTCGGGATCGAAGGTTCATTTCCATTATAAAATGCTTTATGCTAGCTGCTACAGTCGCTGCGTCCATAGATTTTAATTCGACAAATCCGACGAAATCTTTGCGTAATAAGCATTTTGCTTTGGGTCAAAAAAACGCGAACACCAATTGACAGTTGCTCTTTGCCCGACATATCTGCTGTCTCGTCTGGCCAATATGCTATATGCCGCAGATTTTTGAATGTCTTCGCGTATAAGATATTTTAAAACATTTCCGCATACGTCCAACAGCTCATTTTGAATAATTGGTGAAATGTATGTTGCATTTTTTTTATTTTCAATATTTGTCTTTAAAAATTCATCTCCAGCATCTATACGCATTAACAACAAGTCGTGCAATATTCCTAAAAAATTAAAAATTTCATATTTTCATTTAAATTTACGTTAAAACGCTGTAATAATTACCTTCGTTATTTAATTTTCCTCGGAGTGGAAGGTCGTGAGTGCCGCAAAAAATTATTGTGGAAAGCATAGATTTTAAAAAGCGTCTATTCTTCTCAATTATTTTTTCGTGCCCAGTTTGCATTTGGACATCAACTGGCTTCTATTTTAAAAACATTATAGCTGACTCTGTGGCTTCCTTGTGTGCAGTACAATGCAGCATGACTTTTACAATAATCATGTATATTTCTATACTTTCGTAAACGGTTTCACATCAAAAGAGGAAACAATTCCGCGTATTTTTGATGCTTTAAACAAAACGCAGTATGTATTTGCAAACGGCGCCTTTCAGCCTTCGTGAATAAACTAACCATGGCTTATAAATTTCAAGCCAATCGTAAATAAATTTGCGTTTTAATTGAATAGCGTCAGCAGCGAAATTTTAAGTAGAAGGAGGCACCCAGCAATTGTTCAGCAATTCCAGTTTTTTTGTGGAAATAATACTGGATTCGTTAATCCACCTGCCTATATCGCATTTATGGCAGTCCTCTTCATTAAACTCTGCTGTGCTTTTTTGGCTGCCATTGGAGTCAAAGACGCTTTCTTTTCAATCATAAAGATAAACGCAGAAATACCCCAAAGGAGTGTATTTGGACCCCTTTTATATGTTCTTTTCACTCAAGACATACCACAACCTAATGAGGCTTACACTTTGACAGTTAACTGACTGGAAATTACATATTGACAAAAAACGAAACCAAATAAAAGAAAAATGCAGACAATTGTGTTGCCTTATGAACAGGAAGTCTAAGCTATCGATGCTGAACAAACTATTATTATATAATATAAAAATATTATTAAATCCATCTGCACTTACGTTCTCTAGATATGGGGAACATCAGAAACATCAAACATTAGTATTATGGAACGGCAACAGTCAAAAATAATTCGACAAATTACAGGAGCTGATTGGATTATTTCAAATGCTGATAACCACAGAGATCTCAAGATGCGCACAATAAAAGAGGAAATAATAGCAGTAAGCATAATGCATCACATCAGAATTATGGCTCATTTCAACACCGAGTTAAAGAACATACCCTTCCTGGAACTTACAACTAGACGAACTCTTAAAAGGATCCGTCCAGTGAACTTACCAAACGTTTCATAGTAATAATATAGTAATTACTTTGTAAATTATAGTTGTGAAGGCTATTTATGCTTCACTGCTTACAGTGAACGTTACGGTATCTCGCGAAGAGTGTGGCAGCCGTTAGTATTAGCTGTTTGAAGTGGATGCATGAATTCCTGTTTAACTATTTTAGTCTTAATACTAATATAATTTGAAGATATTGTTCTTTTGGAAAATATTTTCATCCTGTAAACATTTATTTTAAAATGTACTAGGTATCCCTTAGACATATATAAAAAAATGAAAAATTTTAGACCTTGGGTCACATTATTGGAGTTTTAAATCAGGATCCTTAATTTTTTTAAATATAATATAGCCTATATCACCCGGGGATAATTTAGCTTCCCAACGGTGAAAGAATTTTTCAATCGGTCCAGTAGTTTCAGAGCCTATAAAAGATACAATCGAATCGTTCCTCTATAATATTATTATTAGTATGGGCGTAGCCAGAACCCCTAATTTGTAACAAGTTCAGTAAAAAATGTATTTTATTAAATATTTCGCACTTTCTTACTTATTTTTGTTGTATTGAATTAGTGGCTATAATTAGTAGATGGGTTGTAAGGATTCTAAGCACGTTTGATTACTAAAAAAGTAGCATCTCCCCTTCGAGGAGAGCTGGATACGCCCTTGAATAAATAGTTTAAGAAAATCAGAGACCCAACTGCAAAAAAGACGATTTAAAAGCAAGGCACTAAGAAGACCGAAACAAGATTGAATATAGTAGTCAAAATTAAAAAAACTATTTCAATTTTACAGATTATATAATGAGCAGACAGCCTAAGTTAAATATCCTTATTAAGTTTATTATTAGAAGGGACCCATTAATTTTATTTCGGTTTATAATTTGCGAATTCAATGAAATACGAGAAATTAGCATACAAGATACGCTTGAAAAATATAACCGTTCCTTGGCAGTCGGGTAAAAAGAAATTCGAACTTAGTTTTTAATAAGGTGCATTTAGTCAAATGCACCTTATTAAAAACTAAGTTCGAATATAAAACAAAACATAATAAAGCAAATAAAAAATATTTGGAAATAGTTTTTTTACGAGTTGTAAAAAAACGAAAACGCTGGTAAAATTGAAATCGCTCGGAGCTCTGTAGCAATTTCTTAATGATTTGGCAAAACGCTTGTAGCAAAAATTTTAATGATTTGGCAAAACGCTTGTAGCAAAAACACTGGTGTTTTCTGTGGCATGCCAGTATAATATTTTATCTAGTCTTTGGTTCTTATCATGTGTAATTTGAATTCCTTGTGATTCTGTTTGCGTATCAGATTATTATTTTAAATTTATAGGCTAAGGCTTTAGTCGCTAAGGCTACCACATTGGACATAATTTGCAATTGGGATTCAATACTTTCTAATAATAATAATAATATTTTTAATTTATCTTCTATTTTTACTGTATCATATTGAACTTAAATCGTTATTACATTCATGATGTTGCTAATTTGTTGAATCAATAGCATCATCATGTTTTAAAGGTCCTCCATGACGCTTGAACAATATAGTACATAAATAGCCAGCACACTACAAATGTCATCAGTTAGCTGTGTCAATTCAATTTTCTTGTGCCCTACTTGCTTTTTGGCAGGTATTTCTGTAGCAATTTGTAATGGGCTTGCACTCAAACTTAAGCTCTTAAATCAATTCATATGATTCACCAAGCGCGTCTCCAAATAGAAATGCATATAATACAAATTGCTACGGAAATAAATATTTCATTATCGCTCCTGTTACAATGTGCCTGTGCTGCAGCTGTGTCGACTGCTGTCCTTACATTCACGGGTAACTATAACTACAAAATATGGTTAAAGAGCATGTTGTATTTAATAATATAAAAACAGTTTAACTATATTGCAGGTTCCTCCACTGAAAAGTATCCAATGCTTAATATATTAATTTCATTTCTATAGAATTAAATGTAATAGTCGTCGGAAAGGATACCATACAGCCAAGACTTTATTGTCAGTGTTATTTCCTCTGTGTACACTACACTAAAATGTTTCTCTTTCGCGCTTGAATATTTAGCAGCCTGTGTCCGGATGAGCTGGAATCGTAATTATTGGTTGTGCAACGCTCGACTCGACGACGGTTGGCCTCTGCCTCCGTTTGTTGAGTCGGTAAATGAGCCAGCATGAAGTTGAACACGAGTTATTATAGCCACCTTATTTGCAATGTCAGCAAAAAGCGATAATAATATTGTTACTTCTTTTATTACAACAAACATCCCATTATTAAGACTGACAGCAACTTTGACATTCAAATTATTGTATTTTGTGCTTTGATGCCACATTTTGGCGAATTCTATTTTATTTCGCAGTTTCACTTCGTAATTTAGCTTGTTTTCAGCAACTGTTTTGCGTCAGTATACATAAAAGAAATTGGTTTGTGTCTGGTTGTGATCTGCATTGAACCATGGACTGTAATTAGCAATTTACACTTTTTACTAATTCAAAGGTCACCTTTTTTTAATTGAAAAAGATACAAGCAATAAACACATTTAAAATAAACTGACTGAGCAACAATTTGATAGATTTCGGAGAGTTTCGATTTTCTTTTTAATTTTACTAGTTTTTAATTGTCGTTGTCAGATTATATACACTTTGAGATTAAAGACATTCGAATGAAAAAATATATGACTCAATTTGTTCTTCCATTTGTTGATTATTCATTTAGCGAAGCACACATATACTTATTTGTGTTAAGTGTATAAAAAACACTGTACAAGGAGGGTAAAAGTATATACATTCTTGATTAGCATCAAAAGTCGTGTCGATATCGATTACCGCCTGTTTACTTTTCTGTATAAAAAACGATAAATTTGTTGACTATAATAGCTAAAACCTTCAAGTTTGGATATTTAGATTCTCATATTCTTCTTTGGCCACCTTGTATTCAATGCAAACACTCCCTCCCAAAGGGGATGACACTAACCATACAAACCTAACACTCCTTCCGAGTTTTGGTATAAACAAAATTTTGAGGTTGTAGTTAATTTAGTTAAAAACGCCAAATATGGAGGGGCGTCTCCATGCCCCACCACTCCGGATTTTAGTATGAAAATAATTTTCTTTTTAATAATTGAACTAGGAACGGCAAAACAAAATGCCCCACTTGCGAAAAGACTAGTCGATATAGACATGCCCGTCGTTCTTGCAACCCGCATAAGCTTCCAGCGCAATCTTATTCAATCTTCAGATAGAAAGTATTTAAGGAATCTGCCAATTCCTCTCTAATGTAGTACATTTAAAAACGTGCCCCTCCTTTCTGAGTTTCTGAATGAAAAAGATTGTGTTTGTCTTGTTTTGTTTGTTAGCTTTCGGTTTTTGTGCAATTACTTTTAATTGTAGTATTAGTAAACCTCTTAGACCTAGTATGATGGGTTGTCAAGTTAAAGGGGACCAAATTTGTTTGTTTTTACTGCATGTTATAAGTTTTCTAAAAATATGTCATCTGTTTTCTTAAGTTTTAAGAATTTTTTTTTGTTTTTCTCCCATTACGCTTGACTTTTTTCCTACAAAAATATGAAAAACCGAAAATGAGATTGAGAAAATTGATTTTTTTTTAAATTTTAAAATAAGTCGACAATCAAATTAGCAATTTTTTCCAGTAATTTTTTTCAGGTAAAAATTTTTAGGTTTCTAAAAGCACTCATAATTCTCGGTTATGATGCGAGGAAGGGAAAGGGTGGTACTCGAACAAAGTTGTTGCAGAGTAGGGAGACAGTGGGCTATAATTCTTGGCTTTCTTCAAAATCCAACTCAATGGCTGCAAAAGTATATGTATTACAATTCATACAGTTTTCAGCCTTTCTTATGCGTAGCAAGTAACAGCATATATCAGGTGACCTATAATCACGAGAGACATGTTGTGACGTAGTTTCATTAAAGAGAAACACAAAGGGATGCTTAGCAGAGCATGTCTGCTCCATAAAGAATCGTTGCATGTCATGATAAATAAAATATTATTATATTGGACTTGAAAAATAACATTCTCGGTGATGGTTCACGTATACAAAAGGAAGACAAAAAAGGGGCAGCCTAATCCGAATACGCTAGTTCAATATAAAATATACATATATGAATGTATGACCATCTATGTCGACAGTATAAATATCATTGGAAAAATATTATGAAAGAATAAAAAGGCGACCCTCTCTAAATTAATACGAAAGTAGCTTAGTTATTTTGGAAATCTACTTAAACTTTTTAAATTGATTTTTTACAAGCTTAATGCATAATTGTCAGAAAAAGGTTATTGAGAACTTCAGTGCTATTGCAAGAGATGGAGAAAATTGGACAGTACATCAATTTAACTCTTTTCAAAGTAATTAAGAAAAAAATTTCGCTGCAGTCGAGTGTGCTCAACTTTGAGATACTCTATACTCTTCATAGAACCTTTAGTTTTTTTAACTATCTTTATATTTTATAAATTCAGATTCATAATTTTAAGCGAATTCAAATAGAAAAAGAAAAAAAAATTTAAAAAAAAAAATTCTAAAAAAAAGTAAGTAAGAAGAGGTATCGACCCCTCCGATTTTGACCAAACTTAACCGGTTCACTTCTCCTGACCCTCTTTACATGTATACCAAACTTCATCTTTGTACTTTAAATGAATGCAAAGATGTGAACAAAAATGTTTCGCTTATATGGAGCGTAGGGCAACGCACCCTCCATTTTTGTCAAAATGTAGGCTATGTTCTTTTCCATCGTCCCATCTATCTCTATGCCATAGTTTATACAAATTGGTTATGCGGTTTAGACGTAAGAGAGGAACATACATCCATACATTGTGATGGTCAGCTTAAAATTGAATTATTCAATTTAACGGACGCAGTAAATATCAATTGGAAATACTCCAAGCTGTATTACTCTACCCTGTACAGTTAGTGATAATCATAGGAGTGAGCAATAAGTAGCCATCCGTATCTAAGCATAGGCATAGAAGCGAGACAGGTAGCTACCAAGTATATGAAATACAAGTCTGCACATCACTGGCACATCGCTAATTTCTCTCACTAAACTGACTGCTCTTGCAAAGAGAGTTATTGGTTGTGATGCAGTGAAACGGAGCGCGTCATCTGGCTGATTAATAAATAATTAAACAAGAAAAAAAAAAAAAGATAAAACCAAAGGTAATATAGTGGTTATATATGTATGTACGTGAGTGTGTGCAAATAATTTGTTTAATATTTTAGCTTCGTTCTTATAAAAAAACAAAACAACAAGAATTTGTTGGTTGTGACGCATAACGCCGCCTCGTTTGTATGCATTCGTCGCACATACATAGTGTGTGCGCTTGTGCGAATGTGTGCGTTGGCGTCGGTATTTACAACACTTGTAGCTATCTTGATCGTTGCGGGGGATTGAATTGATAAACAACAACTATAGTGGAGTTTCTTATAAATTGTAAGGTAACAATCTATTACATCAATTAAATTTTTACTACATTTTTTTTTATTGTTAAGCAGACGCCACCTACATAAATATATACACGCCAAATTGGCGGCATATGTGTGTTATACGTGTACCCAAAAGCACACACATAAGTACACATATATACAATTGACGCGACTTCCTTTCATCAGCATACATGCCTTGATATGTATACTTCTACTGCTTGCTGTACCACAATTGGACTTTTGTTATATTTATCCGGACTAGACGCCAGACGAATACATTTAAACGACCGTTATAAAATAACATAATAATAATTAATAGTTAAGACATTTTATTGTACACGCCAACGGTAACTTATATACAAGAGGTTACAGGCATTTAAGCAAACACATATAATTATTAAAATCTTATAAGGAAAAGCAACGCTTCTTCGAGTCATCAGGTCTGCTGACGTCGTGGAAGAATCAAAGTGAGTTGTTACAATAATATATATACAATTATTCTTATCATTCTATAAACTGTTTGCTATACGACTTGTAATCTTTTGCTTCTTCTTAATTGAAAAAAGTTCCCTTTTGCGTACACTCTTTAAGTTTCATTTTAAATATCATTTAATATCGTTCTATGTTTTGTTTTACGTTATCCGTATGGGTAACGAAAATTTGTTATATACATTTAAAATGATAATGAATTCAAAGCTTTGTATTAAATAACGAACATGAATTAAAAATTAATCATTTTTAATTGACGAAATGTAGTGGAATATAAACCTGAAACAATGTGGGCTGATGCGTAACATCTACAACATCAGCAGGATGGGTGGGTATAGACAATTTTGTTTTTTGGCTATCGTTTTCGAACATTTTTTTTTTAGACTGCACTTAATAATTTTTTTTTCTTTCGTCGCGCTTGTTATATGGCCCATACAGCCCACACCCCCCACTGCGCTAAGCTAGAGCAAGATCGCAAGAAGTGCAGCAACCCCGTATAGCAACCGTATAACACAACCTTCCTACTTCTGATAGTTCCATTTCGGGAACATCAAAGTAAAGCGTTATGAACGCGGATTTAAGTAAGGCCTTTCTCTAATAAATTTGGCATCCATAGCGGCTGTGATTCGTCACAACATCCATTTATCCATACATACAAACTTTCGTATTTATAATATTACATAGTAGGATTTGCGATTTGAATTCATTTCTATTGTAAATAAATGTTTTGTGCCGGGCTGCCAACCGATATTATTTATACTGATTTTAGAAAACTAATTACTGATTTGACGGTGTACATTATAGTCACCTTATATATAAACTATAAGCCTAACGATTTTCACCGTCTTTTGTAAAATGGATGCAATCCAACCTTGTAGTTAGATCTCAAAAAGTCTTATCTACCAATTTCTATACTATAGGTGTATATTTTGATGTTCCACAAGGAAGTCATATTGGGCCATTGCTCTTTGTTTTATTCATAAATGATCTCCCTTTAGCAATAAATCATGCACATGCATTCATGTATGCTGAAGTTGTCAAATTATGTTTGTCATATTCTGATGGGAGATTGGGTTTCAATTGCAGAAGTTCACATTGTAAGGAAAGTTGTTGACTGCCATTCACTTTGGAAACAATAATTCTTGTGCAAACGGTCTAAGCAGCTTACACGTCCGTTAGGACACTGGGTAGCCTCTGAACAGAAGTCGAAAAAAACCCCCATAATTCCAGTAAAAACAATATGGAAGCCTGTAACGAACAGACTGCTTTTGTTTATGCATCGCTGCCGAACTGATGAGAAACCGACTCTGTCTATTGGGTACGGCTGTGCTCAGGGCTGGGGTGGGGTTCTTTGGTTCCTTGTCAGTTCTTAGTCCGGTCACAGAAAGTCGACAGAGTACTTTAAGGAAAGGGAGAAGGGATCACACACAAACTAAAATTGCCGATCGTTGGTTTCCTTGTCGAGAATTTGAATGGCTTAGGTGTAGACAGCCATTCGTCTCTACCCTACCCTACCATGTAGAACCATCAGGTGCTGTCTACCCTCTAATAAGCCTACGACTTGCTTCAGCTGCCTAAATGAATTACGGAATTATTTCCGATTTGTACATTTCATTATTTAATTCATACGTCTTATTATATTGTTATACTAGCTGTACCCGGCACGCTTTGCTGCGCCCAGTAAAAATTATTTTCATCACACAATATATTCTCCTCCTACTCGACTCCAAGCACTTCTCTACTTCTTTCAGCAATATTTAAAACCGAAAAATCTAATAACTTTTTTTATCTTTTAAACTATGAAACTTTATTTTCTTGTCTTAACTTGATTACTTCATCCGATCCCATTAACATGTATACCAAATTTTATCCATGTACTTCAAATAAATGCAAAGATATATTGAATTTTTTTGTATCGCTTGTATAGGGGTGGGTATAGCCCCTTCCGATTTTGACCAAACTTAACACGATTACTTTTCCCGATCCCATTAATATGTATAACAAATTTCGTCCCCGTACCTCAGATAGATACAAAGATATGTAGAATTTTGTTTATCGCTTGTATGGTGGGTGGGGCATAGCGCCCTCCAATTTTGACCAAACTTAACACGATTACTTTTCCCGATCCCATTAACATGTGTAATAAATTTCGTCCCCGTACCTCAAATGGATGCAAAGATATGTTGAATTTTGTTTATCGCTTGTATGGGGGGTGGGGCATAGCGCCCTCCAATTTTGACCAAACTGTACTCGAACACTCTCCTGAATGAACTGAAGATCGTCTGTGAATTTCAGCTCAATCGGTTGGATGATTTGGCTTCCTATAAGGAACATACATACATACATAGATAGATAGATAGATAAATAGATATATACAAGATTCATTTTTATATATATAGTTTTACAAAGGAAAGTTTTTAAAAAGGGTTTCACTTAATATTTTGTAACTTAACGATTTATATAGGTAAATTTTGTTTCATTATGAAATCTACGAAAATATTTAATCTAATACAAAAAAAAAGAAGAGAAATTTATATACTTAATATCGTTTCGGGGTATATAACAAATTTTCCTTATATCTTTAATATATTAATTTTCCTTTAAATTATTAAATTACGAATTTAGGTTGGTACTAAATTATAGAATCATAATGGTTGTGGATAGCTCATCAAAATTATATGCATATATGTATATATTTAGATCATGAATGCAATTTCAGTTTTACTCACGTAATTTAAATCGACGATCCCACGAAGAATGATCATTCCAAGTAGCGATGGTTTGTTAGCGGTAGCTTGTCTCGATGTGATGCAAACAAAATTAGATGACTCATCCACATTACAGTACAATTTTGATAATTAATTACTTGATTTTTATAAATTTTTGTTTTTACTCTTAATTTAACATTGGTTAATTTAGACTCCTTATCATATTACTTTAATTTAAAAGCCATCAAGATTTAAAGACAAAAAAAACGACTCTAATATGGCATATTACCGCCATCGCCCTGTGAAATGGGTTCGTGAGGTTGGCTGACTGTATTTTACTATCTTAGTAATTTTCTTACCCGTCTCCTTGCGGATTGCGAATAATAGCCAGTACGTATATCCTGTCTTGATCTTCTCTGACTTCCAGATGGAGAAGATGGCTAGCGAGAGGTTCGATGCCGGTCGATTAAAAAAATTTCTAATTTGAGATATTGGCTTTGCTTGTACCACGTTCCACGTCTAAGCCAGTCGCCACTCGGAAATGAAAAAGGACCAGTTAAGATACGACTGTGCGCACTACAACCGGGTAGGTTATATTTTGTACAGCCGGGGATCAGCCTATCATGATCGGTCCTATCTATCGATATTGAATTTTCGGTATTGGCAACATTATCTATGAGTGTCTGGCCCGATTAATTTTAAATCGATGCTCGATATTCTTGAAACAATATCCCTTACAAGCCTCGGAAAAAACCCTACGATGACAATACCCGCAAGCGATATAAAAAAGCCTCGTCTCCAGGTTCACGCCAGTTGTCGAGCGTCTAGCCGCGATACGCATCAAGGCTAAATATCTTAATATAAGCCTGATTTGTGCATACGCCCTGACGGAAGATGCAAAAGATGAGTTCTATGAGCGCTTGGAACGTCTGTACAAGCGCTGTCCCAAACACGATGTTAATATCGAGCTTGGCGATTTCAACGCCAAGATTGGGAAGGAAGGAATCTCTGGCCCAACCGTCGGAAAATTTAGTCTTTACGGGACTACCTCCAACAATAGAGAGAGGCTAATCGATTTCGCAGCAGGTCGGAACATAATATTCAGCAGTACCAGATTTCAACACCTTCACATCCACAAGGCTGCATGACTACATGAGTCCAGATCAAGTTACACGCAACCAAAAAAAAACATCGATTTTTAGACATCGATTTTTAGATCGGTCTAAACTCGATGTTTTTCCAAGTGGTCCCAATATTGACTAAAACCACTACATTATCGCAGCCAAGATACGCACTAGGTTTAGCGTAGTGCACGCCGCACGTTCCAATATGCAACGAAAGCTAGACGTCGGCAAGCTGCAATCAGAATAGACCGCCGTACATATCACCCGCTCAATGGATAGGGCTGCCAACGATGTCATTGGTTATACAAAACATGCGAATAATTCTTGGTACGCCTAGGAATGTCGCAATACTACTGCAGAGTCAACGCATCCTATCAGCGAACTGTGCAGTCGGGAGCAAAGAGAGCGATATCGAGAGAAACGGAGGGAGAAGAAACCCCTTTTCAAAAGCATGAACAAGGAGTAAATAAGTCGGGAATTTGAATCTGACTGAAGGTTATAAGTCCGTAGTAACTTTCTGAAAATGGAAATCGGGTAAAAGATGAATAGGAATCACTGAGATTATGGAGGTGTCATTTTTCCAACCTACTCGGAAGAAATGAAGCGCACAATTCCGCCGATAGAGAAATGACACCGGAATCACCAGTTAATGATGGCACTATTGTAGAGCCACCGGACTATAACGAGGTCCATTCGGTTACTAAAAAGCTGAAAAATAACAAAGTGGCAGGCTCTAATGGGCTACCAGCTGAGTTATTTAAGACCGGCGGTGGAGTGTTGGTTAGAAGTGTTCACCAACTTTCATTCAAGATAGAGTCCGATGAACGCATACCCAATGACTCTATTCGCAGTGTTCTCTGCCCTATCTTTAAGAAAGGAAACCGCGCTGTTTGCGCCAACTCCTGCGGAATAAGTCTTCTTTCCATCGGATATAATATTCTATCGCGGGTATTGTGTAATAAGATGACTCCATATATGTATTCACTGCTAGTACTATATCAGTGTGTGTTTAAACATATTTAAACATATTGTTCCCGCTGCTTCTGCTATGCCACTTGTTTTACTGTCAAGTACAAACACACCACATTGGCCTTCCACAATATATTTTAATATACTTTCCTGCTGCTTGTGCGTGAAATAATAAATACGATGTATGATAAGATGTGAGCAAGCCGAGCATGCGCGTCTAACGATTAAATTTACGATCCATAAATTATGTACTTGGATGACAAACGATCAATGCAGCGCACACATCTTTAATATACAAAGATGTGTCAATAAACTCATAAAACAGTACTAGCTATGTAATAAAAATAGAAACATACACGCAATTAAACATACATACATATAATATATAAATACAGTCCAACTAGCTCTTAAGAATTGTATATAAGTGAAAGATGAATAAAAATAAGACGAGTTCTTTAACAGATTCCAAAGCGAATGGAAGTGTGTGTTCATTTTTTGGTCAATCGAGCCAAATTTTTTTGTTTTTAAATATTTTTTTAAAAAAAAAAAAATAATATAACAGAATCAGTGAAAGCTTTTTGACAAATTTGAACCAAACATACGTGTGTTTGACATTTGTGCGGGATACCAAATTGTTTGTTGATTGGTTTAAATAAGGAAAACCAAGTCAACTTTATACAATTTTGGTTCGTTAGGCCGAATGTGTGGTGATTGTTTTTTAAAAAAGAAAATTTAATCAAGCGTGTCTGAGGCTATACATCAGAATAGGCGTCTTGAGGCTAAAACATCAAGAACATTGTTGAAAATTTGAACCAGTCAAATGCAAATAAGTGTGTTTGACATAATTTTTTAAAAAAGAAAAACAAAACAATTGCAATTGATCAATATTTGGCTGTGAGACGAGGCACAGCAAGATCAACCAGGTGATCAGAACAAAAATTCCTCCAACGGATCAATTGCAATTTTTTGTATCATTTAAAAAATTAGAGTGTTGAATATTAAAGTGAACAAGATGTCGTCAGAAGCTGTCCAAACAGGAGCTATTTGCAAGACATCTATTGAAGGAAGAAATTTAGTGCTATTGCATAATATTTTTGCCGATCTGAAGAGGTGGAAACAAAAACTCAGAAATAATCTAAGTGTGGCTGAAAAAGCTCTACAAAGCGGAGGTACTGAAGAATTAGAGCTCTGCAACTTTAATTTGACCTTTTGGTGGTCAAAAATCGAAAAGGCGATACATCAACTGAATACAGAGTTTGAACTAGATACTGTCGACTCTGATGAAATACGAGATTTGGAATGCGCTGCATATGAGCTGACCAAAAGAATCGACAGAAAAATTGCTGCGGATTTACAAAACGCCAGCAGTTATATGAGCTGGAAGCAGCCTACTAGGCTCATGTTGGATTCTGACAGTAAGGCCAAAAATAATGTGCCGTTTAAGGAGACGCTTATATATAAGCCATTGCGATTCGACTCACCGGCAACCAAAATGACTGAGGCTGAATTCAAGCTTGCGATTGCAGGCATCAAATTCAATCAAACAGTTGTGAGTGAAGAAACCCGTGTTGTGAAGTACAAAACGCAATACGAGTCGGAGACTTCAAATACAAT
This sequence comes from Leucophenga maculata, assembly GCA_035044805.1. Classification (NCBI taxonomy): domain Eukaryota; kingdom Metazoa; phylum Arthropoda; class Insecta; order Diptera; family Drosophilidae; genus Leucophenga; species Leucophenga maculata. The sequence goes on along the minus strand of JAWNNP010001223.1, from coordinate 6,133 downwards.
GAGCACTGCAGAAGTCAAAAGCAATGAAGCCATTATTAAATCCGATAACATATCGGATCCAGATGTCAAGGTAGAGACATGTAAAATGAATACGACAATGCACACTTTCGGTAAGACAGAAAACATCAATGAATCAATTTTGTTGCCGAAAATCAACATGAAGCCACAGAAAGCCGATGGTACTACACCGACTGGGACAGTGCCAAGTCAGACTCTTACGATGACTACAAGCAAGGTGCATGAGTTATCGTTCGTGGCTAACCATGATATATACGAGATGCAACGAGAAGAAATAAGAGTAGAGAAGCAACTGCTGCAAATCCAGCAACCAAGCTTGGCAAAAATAAGGAAACAATATATTCCCCCGGGAAGTTCTCACTTTGGAGAAGTGAGGAAACCTAATGATATTTTAACTAAACTTTATTTCAAGCAAGCTACATCATACAACGCAGCATACAATCATAACGAGAGTAAGATGAGACGGATGGACTGGTGGAGGTTTGTTAAACGTCTCAAATGCAACTTACTCTACTTGCAACACCGAACGAAATGGAAAGATTCGGCTTCAAATGTTTCAGAGGAAACAACGAGAGGAAAACTACAACTGCGGCAGCAAAGAAGGATTTACACGAGCTTCATGTCAATCATGCCGAAACCATCTGATGTACCTTTTGCTACAAAGGCGCCTTATCTGAGGAGAATGGTGCCACTATCGGTATCTGGCCCCCGGGAAAATGTTTAAACATATTTAAACATATTGTTCCCGCTGCTTCTGCTATGCCACTTGTTTTACTGTCAAGTACAAACACACCACATTGGCCTTCCACAATATATTTTAATATACTTTCCTGCTGCTTGTGCGTGAAATAATAAATACGATGTATGATAAGATGTGAGCAAGCCGAGCATGCGCGTCTAACGATTAAATTTACGATCCATAAATTATGTACTTGGATGACAAACGATCAATGCAGCGCACACATCTTTAATATACAAAGATGTGTCAATAAACTCATAAAACAGTACTAGCTATGTAATAAAAATAGAAACATACACGCAATTAAACATACATACATATAATATATAAATACAGTCCAACTAGCTCTTAAGAATTGTATATAAGTGAAAGATGAATAAAAATAAGACGAGTTCTTTAACAGATTCCAAAGCGAATTGAAGTGTGTGTTCAGTGTGGCTTCAGACCATAAAGGTCGATCAGTGACCAAATATTCACATTACGCAAATTGCATGACGCCGCAATCACACCAACAGAGGCTTCAGGCAGGGCGGCGCTATTTCTTGCAATTTTTAGGCCCTGTACCGAAGGTACAAGAGCCTATTGGGTTTGTGCAAATGTATGTAACAGGTAGAAATAATGGTCGGAGACCCCCCAAAGTTACCCCCATTATGGTCAGGAGTGATAGAGGAGTCGATATAGACATGTCCGTCTGTCCGTCCGTATGAACGAAAGGATCTCGGAAACGGTAATAGATAGAGACTTCGTGTTTTTTGCATTCGACTAGGACTGCTCCGGAATTTCACAAGTTTATTTTAAAAACTTGACCCTCCCCCCCTTCCCCATAAAATCACCCCCAAGGGTAAAAATTTCTTCGGCACAAAAAAAAGTAAGTATGCCAGTATAGAGATATCGTCCTTCTTAGTCAAAATCCGAAAAGTTCATCAAAATCGGATAATAAATGACGTTTTTATAAGCAATTGAATTTGAACGACCCTCCTTTTCTTTTCATTCATATTCGCGCAGTGAGAAGTGGTCATGTGTTTGGTCATAAGCTAGGGAAACATTTAATGTGTTTGTTAGGCGAACTGAACTGGTGCAGGGCCTCTTACAGTCGGTTACGCCCGACTGAAATTTCCTTACTTGTTTTTAATCTTCTAGTGGAATACATAGGGATTGGGACTCGTTTGCAGAAGTTTACATTGTGAGGAAAGTTGTTGACTCCCATTCGCTTGGGAATGCCCAACAGTAATTCTTTTGCAAACGGTAAAAGCAGCTCACACGTCCGTCCCTCAAGGCAAGCCCCTTGGGGCAAGTATCTCCTGGGTAGCCTCTGAACACCCGTTTAAAAGTTAGCTAACGTAAGAAGGCTAAAACCTCCCTCTCTTTAATTTGGGGTTGGTTCGCTGGGCTTGTGACCCGCCACTGTTAAAATAAATATCCAATGAAAACACAAAGAAAACCTCGGAAGAAACCATATTATTACGACCCCCGCCAACGATATAAGGATCACGAATTTCGGATCTGCACTTGGAATGTCCGCACCCTTAATTGGGATGGTACAAATGTAAAGATGGTTGATGTCCTCGAAAGATACAGGGTTGACATCACTGCAGTCCAAGAAATCCGATGGAAAGGAAAGGATTGCTCTATAAAGTAATCCTGTGACATCTTCTTTAGCTGCCATGCAAGTAAGCACGAATTTGGATGTGGTTCCGTGGTAAGTAGAAAAGTAAGTGGCCTCGACTCCAGGTTCACGCCAGTTGACGAGAGTCTAGCCGCGATACGCATCAAGGGTAAATATTTTAATATAAGCCTGACTTGTGCGCAAGTCCCGACGGAAGAGAAAGACGACGATGCTAAAGATGAGTTCTATGAGCGCTTGAACGTCTGTACAAGCGCTGTCCCAAACACGCTGTCAATATCGAGCTTGGCGATTTCAACGCCAAGATTGGGAAGGAAGGAATCTCTGGCACAACCGTCGGATAATTTAGCCAGCAGGACACTATCTCCAATAATGGAGAGACGCTAATCGATTTCGCAGCAGGTCGGAACATGAGAGTTAGTAGTTTCAGATTTCAACTTCGTAATATCCACAAGGCTACATGAGTCCAGATCAAATTACACGCAACCAAATTGATCATGTTTTGATTGACGGAAGGCACGCATCGAACGTGATAGACATACGAACATTACGTGGTCCCAACATCGTCTCGGACCACTATCTTGTCGCAGCCAAGGTAAGCACTAGGCTCAGCGTAGTACACGCCGCACGTTCCAACATGCAACGAAAGCTAGACGTCGGCAAGCTGCAATCAGAACATACTACCGTAGCTTTTTCAAACACACTTTCCAAAAATTTTGAACAATTCTTCGTACGACGAGGAGTGTCGCAATGCTTCTGCAGAGAAGAACGCTTCCTATCAGGGAACTCTACAGTCGGGAGCAACGCGAGCTGTTAGAGAGCGATATCGAGAGAAACGGAGAGAGGAGAAACACCTTTTCAGACTCAAGAAAAAGGAGTAAGAAAGGCGGGAGTTTGAGGAGGTTGAGATGTTACGTGACAGAAATGAAACTCGAAAATTCTATCAAAAGGTCAAGCGTCTGACTGAAGGTTTTAAGCCCCGGAGTAACTTTCTGTAAGGATGACAATGGACATCTGGTAACGGATGAACAGGAATCACTGAGATTATGGAGGAGTCATTTCTTCAACCTACTCGGAGGCGATGAAGCGCACGATACCGCCGGCAGAGAAATGACACCGGAACCACCAGTTAATGATGGATTATAAGGAGGTCGATTCAGCTGAAAAATAACAAAGCGGCAGGCTCTGATGGGCTGCCAGCTGAGTTATTTAAGACCGGCGGCGAAGAGTTGGTTAGGGTAGCCACTTTTATGAAAGATATGGGCCGATGAACGCATACCCAATGACTGGAATCTCAGTGTTCTCTGTCCTATCTTTAAGAAAGAAGACCCCGCTGTTTGCGCTAACTATCGCGGAATAAGTCTCCTTTCCATTAGATATAACACTCTGCCGACCGTATTGTGTAATAGGCTGAAGCCATATACCGATTCACTGATAGGACGATATCAGTGTGGCTTCAGACCAAAAAGGTCGACCAGTGACCAAATATTCTCATTACGCCAAATCTTGGAGTGAGTTCAACATAGACACTCACCACCTATTTGTCGACTACAAAGCCGTTTTCGACACGCCGATACGATCGAGGTTCTTCGACGCCCTGTTTACACTAGTATCACGGCAAAGATTGTCCGTCTTTGCATGGCGACGCTATCTAACACACAAAGCGTTTTCGGGGGGGGGGTGGGGGGCGGTGGGTAAAACCTCTCCGACCCCTTTGATACCAAGAGAGGTTTCAGGCCCTCTGCACTGGGATGGGCACCTCATTCGAATGGACGAAAGAGCTCCAGCACGCATGGTTTACATGGGGGGCCCAAACTTGATTGGTGGATGCCGACATAGAGGACGACCGGGCACTCGATGGTATGACCAGGTATGAAACGACTGGCGCCAGCGCGCACAAGATTATGGAGGCTGGCGCGTCTTCCTGACGCGGCCATGACCGACAGACGGTTGACGGCTATATAAGTAAGTAAGTAAGTAAGTACGGATACCTCACGATTGTTTTAGCTATAGAAGTTTCGTTTCAAACTGGTTCGATTTGCGATGAGGAAGAACAAAGAATAATCATATATTTACAATTGACTTCGTGTTTACTTGGCATGTCCCGTTGCTTCCGCTATTTTGATGTGGATGCGTTTGACCTGTGGGAAGGTTGCGCAAATCACCATCGATCGATTCCATAAGAAATATAAGAAAAAAATTTTACACACGATACAAGCTAGTGCCAAGTAGTATGCCTACTTATGTAACTTGCGAAAAACTCAGAACACGCTAGACACAGAATATAAAGCACTAATGCACAAATGGACAAACCTCAATCTAATTTATCTTAACCTGCTGCTTTGGATAATTTTGTGGCAGCTCTTAACCCACACTACCTTGATTCTCGCAGATGTTGTGAAGAATCCCTTTAAGAAAGTTGACGACTGCTAAATTTCAGACCAAATTAAATAATCTACCATATCATTTTATAATATATATATATATAGTTTAATTGTAGTGTATAATATTCATTGATTTTTTAAAATTTTCGATATTAATTATTATACAGGAATTAAATTGGCATAAACAAAATTTATTACATATTTTCTTATTTAAAAATAGCGTTTTCTTTCTTTTTCTTTTTTTAAATTGATATTTTTTTTTTAAATATATATATGTACTTATTAAAATTGAGCAGAAAGCGAAAGGGAACAAAATATTTATGTAATAGAGCATTATTTCAAAAATAGTATATTACTTAATCAAATATAAACGATTAAGCATTTATAAGAAAAAAAAAAATCCAATATTTGGTGCACACATACCCCTTTTCTTTATTTGTTGCAGCATAGTCGTTGAAGGGCTTCCACGATAATGCGGTGGTGCAGGTTGAAATATAAATAGGAAAAGATTACATTCGCTGGCTCTTTTTGCATTTACTTTGACATAAAAACATTCGTTCCTATTGCTTTCTCGTTTAAACTGTACTAAACTATTTTTCTTTTATAAGTTGCATACAAACAAAATTAACTATAGATAACAATTCCAGCAATAAAATTAAGCAGCAGAGCTAGCGAACAGCATTAGTTTCTTATAAATCAAGATATATTTCTATACATATTTACGCTTCATTATGGTTAACCATTGTAGGGTATACACCACTCTTTCAAATAGAAAACAAATCGAAGGCGTTGTCCCTTTTTTGCTTTTACTCGTCATGTGTTGAACTCGCGAATGTGTTGAACCTTTATAGGTTATGCCGGTCAGATATATAGAACTTTACCGCACATGTGATGGACCTTTATACATACATGCCGGTCAGATATTGAGAATTTAACTGCACATATGATGGACCTTTATACATACATGCCGGTCAGATATTGAGAATTTAACTGCACATATGATGGACCTTTATAGGTTAGGTATGTATGCTGGTAAGATATAACAAAATTAACTGCACATGCCGCGCAAAAGACGATATGGGCGATTTATAATTTTTTCTTTATTTTCTTAAAACGTCTCTGCCCACCCCTGCAATTTAAAAAAATCACAACTGCTACACTTTCTACAACTTTTTAATTTGATTATTACGTTTACCCCCACGCCAGCGGCGTTTTCAGCTAAATACGATAATCGGCGCGTGCACCGCGTGCTTTGATGAGCTGTTGCTTTAATCGACTGAACGAGTTAAAGAAGCTGCAATGAAAGTATTATAAAAATGCACTCAGCTTTTGCCCTCACTGATACTTGGTAATCAGCTTTTAAAAGCA
>JAWNNP010001221.1:0-43639 GCA_035044805.1 Leucophenga maculata | reverse complement strand
ACGTACAACTTCACTAGAAGATTCCAAGTAGGGCTCAGCAGTAAAATAGAATGGGAAAACATAACGCTGAACTACAATATAAAACCAGGAGCAATTAGCTGGTACACAGATGGTTCCCTAACAGACGAAGGAAGTGGTGTTGGAGTCTTCGGACCACGCACTAAATACTTCGAACCACTAGGGAAATTCACAAGTATCTTTCAGGCAGAAATATATGCAATAGAAAGATGTGCTCAATTTAATTTAAATAGGGGGTACAAGAATCAAAGAATTGATATCTTCTCTGATAGCCAGGCGGCTATTAAAGCAGTTAGTTCGCCTATGATCAAATCCAAGCTGGTCATGGAATGCATAAGCAAACTAAATAAACTAGGAATATCTAATAAGATCAATATATACTGGGTACCCGGACATGCGGGCATACCAGGAAATGAGCAAGCAGACGACTTGGCCAGGAGAGGGGCAGCGTCCCTTTTCATGGGTCCAGAGCCTTTCTGCGGGCTCGGACCAGGATCAATGAGAATCCTGGTAAAAGAAGAAGAAAAGAAAGCAAGGGACCTTTTCTGGGAAAAATGTGAAGGACTAAAACAGAGCAAAAAGCTGCTAGGCCCTTACAACAAAAGGAGATCGGAAATTTGCAACGGTCTTAAAAGAAAAGATCTAAGAATGGTTTCGGGCTTCCTGACCGGACACTGTAGACTTAAGAGACACTTGTATAAAATCGGAATCGAAGGTGATAGCACCTGCAGATTCTGTCTGGAGGACGACGAAACTCCGGAGCATATCCTGGGCGACTGCCCAGCTCTGGCCCAAACCAGGCACATATATCTTGGCAATTATCAAGTGACAGGAAAGGCGGTGCATGCACTCAACCCCAAAAACCTAGTGGCCTTCTTCAGGGCAGTAGGGCTGGACGTGTTGCTGTAAGACAGCAACTGATAGGGCACAATAGACCTGTAAGGTCGCAGTGCCAACTATTACACATAATAATAATAATATTACTCTAATTCAAGAGCCAGAATCTAATTTTTTGGGTCATGTCTCGCCTGCAAGTGCAGATACAGAAGGAGTTACTTCTAAAATCTGGCAATTTTCGGAAGAAAATGGTATTGATAAACCGGGTATTATCTGCGTTGGTGAAGCAAGGACTACAGGTAAACATAAAGAAATAATAATACGCCTAGATAAATTTTTGGAGCGACCTTTCTTTGGATTATATGCCAGCTCCATAGTAAAGAACCTTCTTATTAAACGGAAGCATTTCGGGGTCAAGAGGACTCTTGGCTGCAGTGGGAAAAAGACTCAAAGATTGCGAAATACGGTCTATTGCAAATTTTGAACCCATTACCTGATCCATGACACAAATCGAAAATATTGACTTGAGTACTGATCAGTGTTACCTCAAGAGCGCTTGCAAAGCGGTCAGTCGCGGAGTTTGTTCTCCTGATTTTGTTCAGATGTTTCCAGGGCCTATGAATCATTCGCGTTGGGTAACCACTGCAAGCAGAATTCCAGGGAATACATGTGGACGGAAAATCCTTATGATTTCATATAAAAAAAGCCAAATTGATGCTCCTAAAAATCTCTGGCTCACACTCGATGAGTTGACAGATAATGTCATGTTGGCTCTTCTACCTTCTTTAGAGAGAAATGCAATTGCAGCTGACGAAAAACCTTCTGCAAGAAAGAAAGCCGCTTGTCACATAAATAATGCTTGTAAGCGAACCTCTTATTCAAGTTAAAAACAAGTAAGACAATCACAGTTTGTTCCACACAAACTTAATTTTAAGGCTAAAGAATATATTGGCATGATTAATTGGGAAAACAGTGATGTGTATGAGCTACCAATAACAATGTTCCTCTCTGACGATGACTCTTGAAAAAATGCAATCAGTTTTCAAACTTTCTTGCGATAATCAAGAAGTAGAAAGGTGTGTACATGAGGTCACTTTAGGATCTTCTGATGTATTTGGTAAAAAGCAAGGGATGACTTTTAAAGAGCAAGGCTTTTTAATAGAAAAATCATGCCCACATTTAAAAATAAACTCAGTTTCGTATTGAGAAATAGCGATTTTTCAACTTTTTGATCCCGACTGAAAAGTATTTTTTCGGGAGGTCTCCAAATTAGTCCTCCGCGGCGTCGATTATCCATTCGCGCGAGCTGAAGGATAAGGCATCTATTGAGGTATAGGAAGAGATAATAGGCCAGGGGAGCCAAATCGGGCGAATAAGGTGGATTAGAAAGCAATTGGAACCCCAAGTCGTTGATTTTAAGCATGGTTGCGATGCTCTTGTGTGCCGGCGCATTGTCTTGCAAAAAGAAAATCTTTTTTCGCTTCATATGAAGCCGTTTCGCATCAATTTCGGCCTCCAATAATGCGCAGTAATACTCGCTGTTGTTTGTCCTTTTTGGAAGAAGTCTTCGAAGAGTATGCCATGACAATCCTAGAAAACGGAAGCTATGATCATTCCGACCCATTGAGCCTGTAATAGTGGGTCGAAGTTTCATCAACAGTTACCAATCGACGCCCAAAGTCCACCGATTCCGCATCAGCATGACCAAACACGCTTTCGAAGTTCGCGTTCGTATATTTCATCCGGAGTCAGCATGTGCGGCAGAACAATTTTTCCATATGTAGAATCTCGCCCAAAATATGGCGTGTGCTCTCAGTACTAATCCTTGTCGCGTCGGCAAGCTCGCGTACTTTCACTTTACGATCGGCCAATACCATTTCATGTATTTTTTTGACATTGTCCTGTGTAACCGCATCGGAGAGCCTGCCGCTGTGGACTTGATTAGCAATATTTCACGGTGTAATCTGAAGGAGCATTAGCCCCATAATATTTATCCAATTTTTCTTTTGTTTTCTTCGCCATTTTGCCTCTCAAAGAACGAATTTGAAAATCGTTTTTTCCATACTCAACATGATGTCAAACACGCCAATATCAGAAATTTGACATGTCTACTTAAATAACAAAGGACTATAAAGCACCATAATATTTTTTGCTAATACCTGCAGATAATTAAGAGTAAGTGTAACAAAAGTTTGTCATATTTTCATTAAAGAAAAAACAATTCGATTTGCTAAATTCTCATTTTTCACAAATTTGTCTTCTCATCATCGATAAAAACAACGACCGATAACTATCGAATGTAATCGAAAAAGTGAGAACCAGAATACCAAGTTCATAAATGCGAGTATTTTCGAAGCAAAGGCTACAACAAGATTAGAAGTGATGAGTTTTAAGTCGTATTGTTGTTGTTCCTGAGGAACTATTTATTACGAAGTCTCATCAAACCATTTATTCATGTAATAAAACCAGTGAGCTAAACTAATTTTTCCGGGAAATAAACTATCAAATATCTATAGTCGACGAGCTGTTATTAAATACTAGGAATTCAAAGAACTTTTACGTTTTGAAGACACACTTTTGGTTCTTTTTTTTTGCGTAATTTTTTACAATTGCGATACAAATTTAAATATTTTAAGCAGGTTTTTCTAGATACTAAAAAAAAAACCCTTATTAACCATTAAACTATACGAATAGCTTTTTCACACTCTTCGTGTTTCGTAAAATCAACTACTAACTTGAGAAACAGTTCCGGCTGTTCAAAATATATCATGTGCATGGCATCGAGCCAGACAAAAGCCATATTGGGAAAGTAGTTGAGTATGCGTGGCATATGTTCCGGCTTGACAAATGGAGAACGTTTACCGGCAATTAGCAATGCGAGTCCTTCGTAAGGTTTCAAACCGTCAATTGTCTGTTCATAATTAATAAACTCCAACAAGTTGGCACAAAGTGCACGTATATTCATTGCCCACATAAAAGAGCCATCCGCTTCTTTCTGTAAATTTTTCAATATTAGATTTGTCTGCTCTAAGTTGCCTGTAAGCTGGTTAAGTTGTGCCCGGGCCAGACGACGTCCTTCACCAAGCGATAGCACTTTGGGTATTTTAAGACGTAACATGAAAGCAGCCAATTCATCCGACAACGCAGCGTCATGTGGATACGAAGTTGGCGAAATATCGACAATAATTAGACGTTCCACTAGTTCCGGGTGCAACATTGCTAGTGTCATCATGGCGCGACCGCCCATGCTGTAACCCATGGCCACAATACGCTGCAGTGAGTGTTCTCGCATGAATTCCACTACATCCGCTGCCATGTGGCGGCAACTATGTTCCTGTGTATGCGGACTCTTGCCATGATTCCGTACATCAAGTGTGTAGACGCGACGTGTACACTGCGCTGCCAAGCGACTTGCTGCTTCGCGCCAATTATCCTTCGAACCGAAAATGCCATGCAACAACAAAATGGGTGCCGCCTTTAGATCCGTATGACGCTCCTGCCATAGTGTATATGCCATGGAAATAGGACTGACATGCGACGCATGTTCGTAGCGACGTATGGCGATGAAAATACTTCTTGACAATAATTTCAACATAACAAAATTTTGTTTAAAATTGCTTATAAAAATTAGATTTTATGTTTAAAATTTAATTTGAATTTTCTGCTTCGAGCGTAGAGTACAGAAATATGCTGTCAACTATGAACGATAAGAAGTCGTGAAAATTAGAAGAAACTAATTAATAGGAGTTGTTCCAAGTTAGAAACCCCAGTAATTTATAACACCGAGCAGCGTCGAAATCCCAGGAGAAGTATCTCCACCGATCCGCCTACTGCTAACAAAAAAAACGACCTTTAGCAAACTAAAACAAGTAAGGAAATTAAAGTCAGGCGTAACTGACTGTAAGAGGCCCTGTACCAGTTCAGGTCGCCTAACAAACATTTAATGTTTCCCGAGCATATGACCAAACACATGACCACTTCTCACTGCGCGAATATGAATGAAACGAAAAGGGGGGTCGTTCAAATTCAATTGCTTACAAAATCGTCATTTATTATCCGTTTTGGATGAACTTTTTTGATTTGGGCTTAGAAGGACGTTAACTTTATACTGGTGTACTCAATTTTTTTGTGCCGAAGAACTTTTTACCCTAAGGGGTGATTTTATGGGGAAGGGGGGGGAGGGGCAAAATTTTAAAATAAACTTGTGAAATTCCGGAGCAGTCCTAGTCGAATGCAAAAAACACGAAGTCTCTATCTATTACCGTTTCCGAGATCCTTTCGTTCATACAGACGGACGGACAGACGGACATGGCTATATCGACTCCTCTATCACTCCTGACCGACAATTAGATCTTCCTGTTACATACATTTGCACAAAACCAATAGGCTCTTGTACCTTCGGTACAGGGCCTAAAAACGACAAAACAATACAAAGCCTTCTTTATCCAAGCAAAAGAGATGAAGTTTATACGCTGATCTGTCGTAAAGGTTTTAAATCATATTTGGCCAAAAAGCGAGCTACAAGAATTGGAAATATGTATATCGCTGTGCTATAACAGAGTCCTGTATATGTAGCAAGCAATAGTTCAAAACATAATGTTATAAAAATAAATATTAATGCGTAACAAATAAATATTTATAGCTCAGAGAGCAAACAAAGATCAGATACTTTCAACAATTAAGCTAAAAAATTAGTCAGCAATTTAACAAATCCTTTCGGATCCTCAGCGTGTACCAAATGCCCGGTGTCCAACCATTCCAGCTCAGCGTTTGGAAATAAATTTTCACGGATTTCAGACATATCCGATGCATCGAAGAAACTCGAAGCACTTCCCGCTATGAAGAGTACAGGACCAGTATAGGGTGACAGTCCATCTAATGTGCTCCGGTAATACTTATAATCATCTTTGCTACGCTTGCTGCCCAAAGCCTCTGCATTTATAGCCCAATAGAATTCGCCTGTTTCTTTGTTTTTTTGCAGATTCTTGGTTATAAGTGCTGCGGCATATTCATCTGTAGAGCCCTCGAACAATTTTTCACGCAAATGTTGACGTCCACGCCCAAGCGAGAGATCATTGGACAACTGAATGTTCTTAATTATCTCGAAAGCTCGATTCACTGTTCCCACACTTTCCGGCTGATTTAATGGCGATATATCGACAACCACCAAACGTTCAACAAGTTGGGGATATGTCATTGCAAGCGTCATCATGCAGCGTCCACCCATGCTGTGTCCAACAGCACAGATTGTTGCTACATTTTGAGATCGCATGAACTCCGCTACGTCCTCTGCCAAATGGCGATATGTGTGTTCCGTGGTGTTCGGACTGGCGCCATGATTCCGTGCATCTACCGTGTAAATAAGTCGCGGATGCTGCTCTGACATAGCACGTGCAACGTGATTCCAATTATCGCTCGAACCAAGTAGGCCGTGCATCACCACCAGCGGTGTATTTTGTGCGGCATCAACTCCTCGTGGCTGATAAGTCCTGTATGCCATTTGAATCGCTTCATACGCCAAATGACGTCTTAATTGAAGCAGGCGATTGTCTAAATTTAACAGGGACAAGCGACAGATCTGTTTAAAACTCATTTTTAATTTTCGATTTCATCTGACAGAAAAATTTAATTTACATCGGAATCCAATTTTAAAAAACTGTCAATAGAAAAACTCTACATTTTGGGGTTTTTAAAAAATGTGTTTTCTGTTTAGTGTGACCTACTGACCTACTTACTGATTTATCTAAGATGTTATCTTTGATTGGAAAATGCACACGGAAGCCCTTCTTAGTACTCCGTTACACTTTCACAGGATTATCTCATCTGTGTATCACCCCCTCCGATATCAACCAAACGTATTATATGAACTTACTCGTTCCGATCTCATTAACATGTATACCCAATTTCATCCTTGTATCCTTAATAGTTGCAAACATACGACGAAGTTTTAAGGATCTGTATTGAAAGTACAAACCCTATTGCTTTTGTGCAAATGTATGTAACAGGTAGAACTCTAATGGTCGGAGACCCCCAAAGTTACCCCCATTATGGTCAGGAGTGAAAGAGTAGTCGATGTAGACATGTCCGCCTATCCGTCCATATGAACGAAAGGATCTCGGAAACGGTAATATATAGAGACTTCGTTCTTTTTGCATTCGACTAGGAAATTGTTCAAGTTTATTTAAAACTTTTGCCCCTACTTCCCTTCCCCATAAAATCATGCTCAAGGGGATAGAGATAACGTCTCTCGCCAAAATTCCAAAACTTCATCAAAATCAAATAATGAATGATGATTTTATAAGGAATTGAACGAATGTATGTAACAGGAAGAACTAATTGTCGGAGGCTCCCCAAAGTTACCCCCATTATGGACAGGAGTGATAGAGGAGTCGATATAGCCATGTCCGTCTGTCCGTCCGTCCGTCTGTATGAACGAAAGGATCTCGGAAACGGTAATAGATAGAGACTTCGTGTTTTTGCATTCGACTAGGACTGCTCCGGAATTTCACAAGTTTATTTTAAAATTTTGCCCCTCCCCCCCCTTCCCCATAAAATCACCACTTAGGGTAAAAAGTTCTTCGGCACCAGTATAAAGTTAACGTCCTTCTAAGCCCAAATCAAAAAAGTTCATCAAAATCGGATAATAAATGACGATTTTATAAGCAATTGAATTTGAACGACCCTCCCTTACGACGAGCTTGATGATCTTGGGATCTTAAGATTTAAGTTCTTCTGACCATTGGTTCGTCATATTTTTGACCAAGAATTGTCGCAAATTTCGCTATATGGACAAAAATTTTGGTCGTAAGACTTGCTTAAAGTTTTCGAGAATTTCATGAATTTCTAAAATAAATTTTGCAAAGGACGAAAAAGGATAGCGATGTAATTTGTAAATATAGATCACTAAGTTACCAAATTTCGCATATACCGAAGCTTCCATTCTTGCGTTAAAAACTTTAATTCTTTAATTCACAATAGGACATTCTTAACTAGAAGTGTGAATAGTAATAGAGACTCTAAAGACAACATATATGTTTTATAAAGTTTATAAAGCGTGTCCCAAAATGTCCGCAAGAAATATTACGTATTTAAAACATAATTTTTTATATTTTTTTGCTTGTAATTCTTCTTTAAATATAAAGTACAAAGGATAGGTTTATCTTTGGAATGACATCCAAGATTTTGTACAATTTTGTCAAACTTATCCATTATGACTTTGAGTTTGAATGAAATTTCACTGAACTTTAATTTTTTTAAACTCTTATATACATTGTAAAGTGAACCTCATTGTTTTCTGCACAGAGAATTCTCTAACTCAACACTCAGTCTTCACTTTTTGGCGTTTGAATAGAACTCTTTATTTACAGTTTGTATCTATTCAAATACTATTTTACTCTGTACATTTAAACATCAATAAAGGTTTGTATAGGAAATATGACATATAGGATATTATTGATATTCAAAATGTGTGCGCTGCATTGGTCTTGGTCGGTCGTCCTATCATCGTCTCAAAGACGATCTCAAAGCCGATCGTAAATTTAACGATCTCTGCGATGGAAGATAAACTTGAGAAGCTATTGCTCTGCTTATACCTTTGTGCAGACAAACATCGGGTGGTCTTTATTTGAATATAATTTGAATATATGCTTAAACATTATTGATGCTGCGTTGTATCTCCTCCTACAATTTACGGATAAGTCTAGGCTAATAGATATAGAAGAAAAGTCAATAGTGTTAAAACATGATACGAAACGAGATAGGAAATAATCAGAAAATGTCTCATAGAATAATTGTATAGTTTTACAAGCTGTAGGGCATCTCCGACCAGCTTGTTGAAATCGGATTTCGTCCAAATCAATATCATTCAGTTTAGGCAGAAAGAAGTTGATTGTTATGTCGCGATATTGCGATCTAGTTACAGTAACTGCTTAACCAGCATCTTTTTCAAAGAAGTATAGCCGAATGATGCATCTAGCCTAAAGTTCGGAACACAACTGTGAAATATTGTGAAAGTATTGGATTTTTGACAATAACATGTGGGATCTCTGAACCCCAAATTTTGGTAATTAACAGAGCTACTAATATAAAAATGAGCATTTTCGATAATGGCAATTTGGATCGCAAAATCCGCATCCATATTTGAGAGTTCCAAAAAAATACTGATATGATATTCCATAGATAGCCCTAAACTTTTAACTTCATGAATAAAATGGATAATTAAAAATGTTCATTAAACTTTCATATTTTCAATAAAAGTTATTTATTTCACTTGATTTCACTGCTTTGTGTACTCTAAACTATCTTGAATTCAAAAATTTCAAGGTCAAACAAAATTTAAAAAATTAAAGAAACATCTGCACCCAATAGAAAACCGAGAATGGAGATCGATATGAAAAACTCCCATGACGAATTTCACATCTTTAGTTTGTGTACTTAAAATTAGCTTATAGATACAATGATCTAAGTTTCAACCACATATCATAAACCAATTTCCAGAAGTATTATTTGATTTGTATAAAATATACACAAACATTGAGACACTTCAACGGGTAGTTTACCATTTCGCATTATTTAGTAGTTTCTGGTGTTTCTTTCAACGGAAAAAGTCTTTTATCGGCCGGTTCATCATTATGCCTAACGATTTCAAGGCCAATATAGAAATTATATTTCTCTCAATCACTTTAAGTGTTTCACGGAAGCATTTCACAACCAATATGCACTTCAAACTCAATAGTTTGATTCAACGTGTTATGTTAAGAAATTAATTTGTGCATATCTCCACCGCATACTTAAGGCACAATGAGAAAAGAAATCCCAAACTTTATTTACGAAACACTTCAGCTATCTCAGAAAACACTCGACAGCGGGTTGAATGCTTTGTGGCTTTACGCTTTAATTAACATTTAACTACTTTACAACAAATTAATTGAGTTTACAAAAGACAAGCAACGCAACCAACCAACCAAACCCCGGCAGCAACAAAACCAACAGAAAAAAAAAAAACAACAACCAAAACAGCAGCGAGTTCAAATTCAAAACCCATTCAAATAAAGTCGGCAAAAGTCAAATCGAATGGATCGGCGTAAGCTAAACTGAGGAGGTTGTTCCACTAACCTCTTCGGCAATAGCTGTTGTAGTTCCAGATGACGTCGTCGACAATGGTGTAATTGGGGCGCATTGGCGGAAAGGCGGGCACGAGTAGGCGTAGAGCATTTGAACGCGTTATCTTAAACTTCACATGAAATCAAATATCTCAGTTCAAGTGCATTTGGCTTGTTTGAATTATTTACAAAAAAAAAAAAAATCTATGCTTTATATTGTAATAATCAAATCAAGTAAAATGATTTAAGTACGCTTGTACCGAACACTTCACACCCTTTAATTGCGGTACAAAAGTTATTTTGAATGAAGTCAATGGTAAAAAATTAATACAGAAAAGGTTAGGAATTTTTTCCCATGTAAAATAATATTGTAGTGTACAAATATACTTTAGTACAATAGACTGATTGATACGACCATACACCCTAGAAGGCTTACTTACCAGTACAGTGGCTAGTGTTGGCCCAAAATGTTCAACTGATTTTGATAAAATTTTGTTTTCGCGCATTTAAGCGAATGTATTGTATTTGATACAAAGAAAATATTATCAAAATCGGTTGAATATTTTGGGCGTTAGATGCTCTATTTGTATTATTATTTGAATAAATGTTGGTGTTCTCCTAAAAAGTAATTTTTCGTTCTTCGCGGACATATTTAAAATATTTTCAAATATGTTTCAGAGCATTAACACTAAGTCCTTCTAAAATCTGTCCCATTGAATACTTTTACGAATCATATTTTGAAGTTCTAGTTTGGAGTGTTCGATATATATCCATATATTTGAAGATCTACCTCAAAAATATATTGATATATGAAAATATTTTCTTCCAATAACAAATATTTTATTCTTAGAATAACTATCCGGACTAACCAGTTGCGGATGATACCCATTAAGACAATATATATAGGTCTACTAGCTGTCACCGAATCGCTTTGCTGCGCCCTGTATATAATGAATGTTATAATGAATTTTGTGTCAATTAATCTATGTATGCATATAGACAGTCAACCGAAGCCCTCTTTTTCAATTGATGTTACTTTGGAGGGTGGGGCATCGCCTCCTTCTATTTTTACTAAACTTGATAGGATTACTTCTTTCGATCGCATTAACAAATTTCACTTCTGTGTCCCATTTGATTTGGACCAAACTTAGAGAGAAAAGTATCTCTATTCCAATAACATGTATACCAAATTTCATCCCTGAATGGCTGCGAAGATACGACGAATTTTGTTAATCGATTATATGGTGGTGGCGCATCAACCCCTCCGTAAGATAGTTTTACTATGCCTATACTCTGCGCGGGAATGTACTCAATGAGTTCAGAAAGTTTCATGGTGATTGAATTAATGATTGGTGATTGAAATTAAATAAGTGTAGGAATCTATAAAGGACGTACAAACACCCAAACATACATACATTCATTTTTTTTTTTTGGGGAATCTAAACTCATCATTACAAACCCTAACACTTCCTTTAAACTAAACGATATGCATGTAGGACAAATAAAACAGATAGACAACCTGATAGAGGGATAAGAATTATACCTTTTGATCAAAGAAGACTAAACCAATCCAATTATGTATGTAAAGTATATCTACTCTCGAGAATATATGTTGTCTATATGAATGCGACACAAATATTTGTCAAATATTTAGTCAAATAGTCATAATTAATATCTTCTGAAGTCTCGGATTCAATCAAAAACTCTAAAAAAGTTCGAACGACTTAATTCTTCAACCATATCAATAACTTTATACAAACAACTTATTTTTGGATCTTTTACTTCTTGAAAGGTGTTGCAATCTCCGAAATATTTTTGGAAATATATGTTATACCTCCAACTCTCCCGAATGTACTCCGCGGTGCACACATACTGTCTAATTAGCACCTTTAAATGAAGTTCCTGTCTTCCTCGACGATAATATTCATTTAACGAACCAGACACAGCCGTGGGTAGTACCAATAGGTTTCTCCATTTTACAACACGTATTAGCTGGCAGTAAATATTCCCAAGAGCTAAACCTTAAGCATAGGACTATCTCTTGTTCCACTCTTTTCCGGGTTCCATCAACTAAACGCACCACATTTTCCTTAGTGTAATTCCAAATTTCCGGAACAACCTCGCACTCATAAATCTGAATCTCGCGCCAGTATCTAGTACAACCTCCACCAATTCCCCTGTACCTCCACAAACAAGAACACGTAACTCTGCTGAACATTAAGATACTGAAATAATGTTGATTTAATGTCCCCACAGTACCTTCTCCCATTTACGAGCAAGAATACTCAATACCTCGTTCAACCCTTCAAAGTCCTCCGAAAGGTCAATAAGACCTTCAATGATTCAAAATCTTGCATTTTAAATTACAATTAGTATACTTTCCGACTGTTCCTTAGGGCCAAGGTTATACTAAGTTTCTACAAATGTATGTAACAGGCAAGAGTAGGCGTGACGAACGCAAAAAGTATATAATTTTGGGTAATATCTAAAATCAAGTCAATGAACTACAGTCTTATTTGCAAATTCATCCGTACGCAGTGACAAAATGTTGTGATGTCAGGCCCATAACGCCCACAATGAAGTTATTATCCCTTATGTGCATACATATTTTCAAATAAAAAAAAAAAAAATTATTAATAAAAATATTTATTTTTTAATTTTTAATTTTTAAAATTTTATTAGACTTTATCGATTTAGTTCATATTTTTATTGGTTTTGTGCAAATGTATGTAACAGATAGAAATAATGGTTGGAGACCCCCAAAGTTACCCCCATTAAGGTCAGGAGTGATAGAGGAGTCGATATAGCCATGTCCGTCTGTCCGTCTTTATGAACGAAAGGATCTCGGAAACGGTAATAGATAGAGACTTCGTGTTTTTTGCATTCGACTAGGACTGCTCCGGAATTTCACAAGTTTATTTTAAAATTTTGACCCTCCCCCCCTTCCCCATAAAATCACCCCTTAGGGTAAAAATTTCTTCGGACACCAGTATAAAGTTAACGTCCTTCTTAGCCCAAATCAAAAAAGTTCATCAAAATCGGATAATAAATGACGATTTTATAAGCAATTGAATTTGAACGACCCCCCTTTTCTTTTCATTCATATTCGCGCAATGAGAAGTGGTCATGTGTTTGGTCATATGCTCGGGAAACATTTAATGTGTTTGTTAGGCGACCTGAACTGGTACAGGGCCTCTTACAGTCGGTTACGCCTGACTGAAATTTCCTTACTTGTTTAAAATACTTTTTAGCAGGTTTTTACGGAAAGAACCGCCGATATGTAGCACAGATCGCCATCAAGAATTATTTTAAAGTAAAAATTTAATTTACGATTCGCCAATATTTTTGTCGTTAAAAAACTTTATGATTCGCAAACAGTTTTTGCAAGAAAAGGGAAAGTGTGCTAGGAAGGTGAATGTAATGTAAATTATTTTAGGAGAAGTCCCGCAGAGGGTGTTTGAAGATATATTGTAATGGGGCGAAGACTAGATATGATAGAACAGCGTTATCGGCGCAGAGTGTGTTCGGGAAGAGCATGTTGGGAAAAAACTATTTTATTAAATATTAAAACATATTTTTTTAGGCCCTGTACCGAAGGTACAAGAGCCTATTGGGTTTGTGCAAATGTATGTAACAGGTAGAAATAATGGTCGGAGAGCCCCCAAAGTTACCCCCATTATGGTCAGGAGTGATAGAGGAGTCGATATAGCCATGTCCGTCTGTCCGTCTGTCCGTCCGTCCGTCTGGCCGTCCGTATGAACGAAAGGATCTCGGAAACGGTAATAGATAGAGACTTCGTGTTTTTTGCATTCGTCTAGGACTGCTCCGGAATTTCACAAGTTTATTTTGAAATTTTGCCCCTCCCCCCCCCCTTCCCCATAAAATCACCCCCAAGGAGAAATATTTCTTCGGCACAAGAAAAATTGAGTATGCCAGTATAAAGTTAACGTCCCTCTTAGTCAAAATCCAAAAAGTTCATCAAAATCGGATAATAAATAACGATTTTATAACCAATTGAAGTTGAATGACCCCCCTTTCCTTTTCATTCATATTCGAGCAGTGAGAAGTGGTCATGTGTTTGGTCATATGCTCGGGAAACGTTTAATGTGTTTGTTAGGAGACCTGAACTGGTACAGGGCCTCTTACAGTCGGTTACGCCTGACTGTATTTTCTTACTTGTTTTAATATATAATACAATTTTTTTAATATGTATTCTAATAAGATCTTAAATTTTTTAATGAACTTTTTCTTTTATTTTAATTGTTAAATATTTAAGATAGTATTAAAATATACACAGCCTGCTTAAGAATGGTAGTAGGCTGTTTCGTAATCACGAACTTGTTTATTCCAATAAAATTAGAATACCCTTTTCCCACAAGATGTGAAGGGTATACAGAAAGAAAATTAAGACAAGACCAACGCATAAGAAACAAATTGAGAAATTCACTTTTTTTATTGTGCTTTTCTACGTCTAAAATAAAAATAAAAACAAAAATAAAAATTTTAAATCCCACAGTAGCGAAACCTATCAAAGCAGCACAATGGGCGTATTTAGTGCGATTCGATTCAGTTTAGTTGACTTTGGCTTCAGATACAAGATACTCACTAATTTATTGTAGTATAGCATAAAGAAATATTCACTAAAGTGCACAAAAAAAAAAAAAAAAAATAAATAAAATAAAAACACACAAAATAAACAGCGAAAAATAGTTAGTTATGTCTAGTATCGCGATAAAACCGCTGAAACGAACACCTCAAGGCATTCCGTATTAGCAATTGCATTGCTGCGGAGTGAAATGGAGCGGGGTGCTGTGAATAGTGACTATAAGTATATCGTTTACCACGGCACCTTGGTGTCTCTAGCTCAGTACTACTTTACTACTTTGTAGATACTATTGTCGACGTCGTTTTCTGTCTTTCGCATCGCGTAATTCCAGTTGCACTTGCCGAGAGATAAACTTTTCATTTTTTTTTTATCGACTGAGCTGAATTAATTTATTAAAATCTCATTAAGTATTTTAAAGAATAGTTTACGACATTTAATCGGATTTAATTTGAATAAAACTGATGCATTTTATAATAAAATTTTTCTTTACAATCGAATGATTTTTCGGAATTAATTCGAATTAATAGGCCGACTTTTGATGTACTAATGGAGTCGTCAAATAACCCATAAAACATACGCATATCTTTGATCAGCTTGGCAGCATGTATTTCTTAAAAATAAGATGAAAACTCGAAAACATGTGCACATCTAGTCTAGCTAGAGAAAAATTGGAATCGGAAATAAACTCATAGAAATTCATTATGTGTTGACTCTTATATAAAAAGTGAATAATATTTGCAACAAATTTAGTGAACCTTCGGCGAACGCATAAATATTTATTTATATTATATACTCTTGATATGTCCATCTGTCTATCGGTTTGTATTCTTATTCTCATAAATTTTTTTTAAATTTTTAAACTATTAATTCAACAGATTTGTATACTAAACAAAATTATTATATTTTTTTTTTCGTTATACATTTGTTACACAACTGTCTGACAATGCGTAAGAACAAAGAAAACTTGAAGTCTTTAAGAAATAGAGCTTTCAAGAAAATGTAGATTCTTCTATTCCATCTTCATATCACTTGTATTCTACGTACTTTTCAACCTCTCGTCCCTAAGGGAAGGATGACATTAACCATACCAACCTATCCCACCTTCTGAAGTTGTTTATTGAAAAATTTTAATTTTCGTTGTTAACTTAACAAGAAGCTACGATTTTGGTCTATCTTACATTAACTATTATTGTATAAAATATTCCATATAGGAAAAAATCGGACCACTTAAAGGGGTAACCCCCATTCAAATCTGTCCCACATAAATCGATCTTTGTTATTATTATTATTAGGTAGCAGGCACTGCGACCTTTACAGGTCTATTGTACCCTGATCTTTGTCGATCTTTGTTAATAAAACTAAAATATCAAAATTTGGTATATTTTACGTGAACCCTAGTAAAATATTTCATAAAGTTCTAAATCGGACCATTTTAAGGGCTAGGCCCACAGAAAAAGTCGAGTCGATATAGACATGTTCCTTTGTAATGTCTGTAAATCTGTTTTGAAACTTTAAAAAATAAAGGTTTCGAGTTTGAATATTTAGTCTCTCCGATTCCCATAAGTATTATGATAAGTTATATGCAATGAAAATGCCAACTGTTATCTAAAAGGTAGTACCTATAGAAATTTGCCACTTTTTTCTATATCGAACCAGTAGCATAAGTATCTCCCATACAAATTTGACCCCTTTCTGGATTCTTGTTTGGAAAAAAATTTTGTTGTGGTTTAGTTAAGCTTGAAACGAAAAATTTCGTGTATTTTTTACTAATCTCACACGGATTAAGATACGAATATATCTTCCACACAAATTTAAGCTTCAATAGGGATACAAGATATATATATCGAAGTCGAGCACACTTGATAGCAGCGATATTTCTTGCTGAGTGAGCAATTGTCTGTTCCACAGTGCTAATATTTAAATTAAGCCTCTTACCAGTGGGATGTAAGTTTTCATGAATTTTTCCGAAGGATTTTGGTCGGCGTCTATTGATGGTAGAGTCTATCGATATTGTTTAAATTAAAGGTGACCTACCTTTAAGTTTGACTGTATGATAGTAGGCATATTTGTACCCCATTTGCCATGGTGCGAAGACATTCTCTTGCGTATATTTCTAAAACAAGATCTTAAGCCATCAATTTTATTGGTAAATCCCTTCTTATCAATTTCTAGCTTTTATCCATATTAGCCGACTTGAAGATGAACAGAGTATTATCTTAAATTGGCGTTCACTTATGGAGAACATCTACTTCCGTTTAAATATTTGTTTTATGTTAAAGGCTGAAATTCGTATAATAGAGTCTTTCATAAAGGGGACCAATATCTTTAATTTTGAGTTCGGAAATGTATTTCAAGCCATGGAAACTATGGACAGCATCCATGTTGACTACTACAAAATAATTCAGATTACTTTAGTTATTGGCTGCGTTCCTTGATTACATGATACCATGCTATAGAAGCTATAGAAGTGAATAGATTGAGACCTCACTCTGAGTATAAGGGTGGAGTATTAATTATCCTCTGATCACCACCCCTTATTGGTAGACCTAGGAAAAATCCCACAGTTTATGGCTCCAAAGAAAAGTCTTCTACCGCCTGGAGGAAGTATAGCAGTATTTCGCCGAGAAATGGAATATTCGCAAGATTTGAATATTAAGATTCTGCAGGCTGAGGATGTTGAAGACGCGCACACACTTTCCTCAACAAAGTATAATCTGCAACGCTCAGTGCTGCACGCTCCTACTCTAGTCAAGAATCTTCACCTTTTACGAGGTTTCCAAATTTAGATTAAGAGGAAGTTGTGGCGCCAATACATTCACTCGTGATACAATAGTGAAGTCATTATGTCGTAGGTTATCTAATAGGGTCAAAAAAATTTTTACAAAAAGTCACGACTGTTACGAGCACAAACTATCTCTCTCGTCGCTGGCGTATCGGTATAAACGACAAGCTGTCTTAAAGCACACAAGCAGGAAAGCTGATGGTATCTGGGCAACAATTCCGCAAGAACGTGCTAAAATTTTGGCAGAAAATTTTAAGACTAGATTCTAACCCTTCGACAGGGCTTCTGCAGAAAGATAAAGTGAAGTAAAGTTAACACTAGACAACCCAGTTCAACTTGCCCTCCCAGTTGCTCCCATTACAGCCGAGGAAAAAGAGTCGCATATAAAAAGTCTCCAGACCAGGTAGACCCTAGGCGAAGATGAGCTGGATAAACTTTCGCTAAAAGTGGTGAGGTAAGGACACATACTAAGGCAGTGTAAAAAGGCTGAAAACTGTATCATCCATAAATCAGGAAAGAGCCCGGCGGCAGTGGATTCATACAGACGCATCAGCTTACTTCCTGCGTCAGCCAAGCAGTTCGAAAAGTGTCTGTTGACAAGAATGCTAGCACTTAAAATTGTAAAGGAATGGATACCATCTGGATTCCGGAAAGCTCATAGATTTCTTGAACAATTAAATAGAGTGGTGAAGTTTATTCTCAAAAGTTTTGAGGCCAAGGAGTACGTGGTGGCGGCCTACATATCTAGGTGTTTGACAGAGTATGACACGGTAGTCTCCTGTATAAACTCAAAAGTATATTGCCGTCCAATTGTACTTAGTATTGCGGAGCTATCTGTGGGACAGAATCTTTACTTTTCTCCTGGACTAAGTAGCGTCGAGTGTTAAAGTCATCCGAGCTGGAGTGCCTCAAAGATGTGTGCTGGGTCTCGCACACCACATGTGTACTAGCTCTTCAATGCCTATGGATGAACAATACATTGACCAAGCAAGCCTATAGGCACCCTGGTAAGATCTCTCCGATCCAGGATTGCCAAATTAAGTTGGCTCCTCAATGGCAAAAGCAAACTATCCTTAAAAAACAAGCCCATAAGACCATAATCACGCCAGCCTGGTGATATGGAATACAAGTATTTGACATAGCAGCGATAAGTCGTACAAAATCAGAGTGCTTCAGGCTAAGTATCTTCGCAGAAGTTCAAATGTCCCATGGTACATGCGAACTTCAAATATAAACAAGTAAGAAAATTACAGTCGGGCGTAACCGACTGTAAGAGGCCCTGTACCAGTGCAGGTCACCTAACGAACACATTAAATGTTTCCCGAGCTTATGACCAAGCACATGACCACTTCTCACTGCACGAATAAGTGCTTTATAAAACATTTTTTTATGTATGAAAAGAATTGGGGGGTTGTTCAAATTCAATTGCTTATAAAATCGTCATTTATTATCCGATTTTGATGAACTTTATAAATTTTGGCTAAGAGAGACGTTATCTCTATACTTTTTTGTGCCGAAGAAATTTTTAGCCTTGATGGTTATTTTATGGGGAATGGGGGGAGGGGCAAAATTTTAAAATAAACTTGTGAAATTCCGGAGCAGTCCTAGTCGAATGCAAAAAACACGAAGTCTCTATCTATTACCGTTTCCGAGATCCTTTCGTTCATACAGACGGTCGGGTGGACGGACTGACAGACTGACATGGCTATATCGACTCCTCTATCACTCCTGACCATAATGAGGGTAACTTTGGGGGGTCTCCGACCATTATTTCCACCTGTTACATACATTTGCACAAAACCAATAGGCTCTTGTACCTTCGGTACAGGGCCTAAAAAGAACCTTAAAGTTCTCAATAGGGGAGTCATCATGATGAAAGAGCTTCAAAATATTCATCCTGTCGAAATCACCGCCTGGATAATTTGAAGCTTTGCTGCAAAGCATTGCTAGGGAACAAATAACATAAATATAAACAAATTTAATAAATCTAGTCTATCTTATTTTTAGTTTATTTAAAAAAAAAAAGTTGTAATGTATTAATTTTACTTGTTAGAAAAAATAACTGAATAATTAAAATAAGACGAATTCTATTTTTTAAAAAAGAGATCCTACACTTTGGACACTTTGCATCTTGGGGTTTCAAGTTTATAATCTTATAACCAGAATACTCCATCTTATGGGCCATCTCTAGAGGCTATGGTTTTACGCCTCCAAGGTCTAAGCTTACTACTCGAGCATGGAGGCGGATCATCTTCTGGTTTCGAGCTTCAAATGATCTATTGTAAAAAGCAATCAATTTCTGAGGATTTACCTTTTTAGTAGGCAAATTTAAAACGTTTGAGCGAATTGGTTGTGAATTACTTATGTGTCTATCAAAAATGCTTGTTCCCAGCTACATAACTCAAAAGTTTATACAAAACCAATGTAAAATAATTTTTTTAGCTATAACTTAGGATCCACCGATCCGTGATATAAAAAAATAAAGACACCCTATTAAATATTTTTTCCGCAAAAAATATTTTGTTACAGATACGAATACGGAAATTTAGAAACACTTTCAATTAATGCAAAACATTCAACAACAGAAAAATCACCATTTGTGATAAAAAGAAGCGCCTCGAACGCATTCCACATACAAATGAGCTCCCAAGTGAGCAGTTGCAAATAACTTAACAGAAAAATGCGCACCTAGAATCCGCATAAGAAAGAACAATTAATAAAAGATATGCCCAGTGAATACAAAAAGAAATATCGCAATTCGGAATGAAATACTCGACATTCGCTTTCATCTGCTGCCACAACAAAATGCAATGCGCACTCAACTCAATAATGAAATGTAAATAAAAGATAAAAACTTTATCGTAAAATAATTTATTCTCACAGACAGTTCTTGTCTACAGGTTCATTTTTTTTTATATATATTTCTGGCTCGAAACGGATTATGACATTGAGCTGAACAGCAGCAGCAGCTGGAGAGCAATTAGGAGCCAAAAGGAGCAATAAAAACGAATCAATCTTACGCTGTACAAGTGCAGGGTAGAAGGTAAGAGTAAAAAGCACTCCATATCCATTTTCCATAACTAATAATCTATACGAAAAAACCTTTGATACCCAATATTTTGAGTGTAGTGTACACAAGTTAAATACAGAAGTGAAATCAGTATTGAATTTACGATTCCAGAAATAAAACATACATCAATCCAAAGCGATTCCAGCCAATTCGAAGTGGTATAAATTAAAAAGCCATAAAATCATCGAAACGATGAAAACGTAGCGCGACGTCTGTATTAATGGGCACGTAAGACACTTTTATGGATTAAAATCGCAAAGCTTAAAAATAATAAAACAAAAAATAATTATGGAAATAAGACTGAAGGGCAATAATTCAATTTAATGCTCAAGTAAACCGATTACACTGATGATTATTTTGTAGCTTACATTTAAATACAAAACAGCGCGCCAATAAATCTTTAATAAGCGGCGGGGAAACAGTCATCCGTATGGAGACCAACGCTCGCAAGATAAAAGTTAACAACGCCGAACGAAGATGATGATGATGACACGTTCAATGCGCCGATGAAGCAGAACTTCCTTACATGTTCCATCAATATTTCATTGGGCTTTTACTTTTACTTGGCTGCAGCGCGCGTTGCGTATGCCAAAACTTTTCATTTTATTTTTTTTTTTATAGTATTTTCTTAACTGATCTTCCATTGAGGTAAGGCCAGCCAGGAGAAATGGGTTGCATTGCAATTTTATATAAGATTCGTGGCCCGTTCTCTTTGTGAATTATGGGCCAAAACAAAACTGACGTCATATTTCGCCAGAAATTTAAGCGCATCGGGCTTGCAGTTTGACGATCTTTTAGTTATTTTTTATATGAAAGTGAAATGCGTATGCGGCAATCTGAGAAAGTACAAAATCTTCTCGCATGAAATGCGTAAATCTTTTTGATTGCGCTGAAAGATTATAATTTACAAATTTAAATTATTGCTTATCGTATTTTGCATTGCATCTTTAGTGTGGACAGCATACATTTAAGCACTACAATAGAATGGTATCTGGGAAATAAACAAGAAAACCAAGTGGAGGAACCAAATAAATTATCTAAAAGAAAATATGGCTTTCATTCAGAATATAAGTTTTACCACATTAAGTATTTAGAAAGTTTGGTTTAGTATGTTCAGTAGAAAGATCTCCGTTCGGTTGTATTAGTTCATGGCACAGCGTATCTAAAGCTCTTCAAAAAAGTACCTGGGCGAACGAACTTTACTTGCTATTCGGTAATAGTATGGATAGATGGATGGAAAGATGATTGGAAGGATGGGTAGATAGATGTATAGATAAATAGATGGAAAGATGGAAAGATGGATAGATGGATATATGGATAGATGAATAGATGAATAGATGGATAGACGGATAGATGGATAGATAGATGGGTGTACAGATTGATGGATAGATGGAAGAATAGATGGATAGATTCTCTTTGTTCAAGAAATGAAGCGGTAGATTTGTATGGAGGCTACATAATGGACACTTTATGTGCTTAGGACAAATATAATTTTATTTTCAGGAATTTAACCAGAAACCTCACATAATAAAAAATAAATAAAATTTGATGATATTGACGAGATTTTTCTTAATAAAGTTTACTCTGCTGCCCTTCTTGCTGGACAACACATAGACTTCCACATCCGCTAGAAGCACTAATGCTGATCAAGAGAAGGCTTTGAAGACAATATTGTGGCACCCGGTATACCAATGTGGATAGAGTCTACCAGAGAGTAGCAAATAGAGTAAAAAAACTTTTGGAAATATATTAACTATGCGAAACCGACCGGTTTTTGGCGAATATTTCCCTGAATGACTCGACGAAACGAACTCTATGGAAGCTGACGAGGAGGTACAAACAGCAGGTGGCTGGTCTTTATATTCCGAATCAGTATTGCTAACGGCTTCTGAGTCAGATCTACAAGTGAACGAGTAGTAGGATTTGCTGACGACTTACAAATTCACTTGCAACCATTTGGATTTTCCTCAAAGACCAGAGCACGACCAGTCGGTGATTTATAGGCCAGGCAAACTTTTCCTTAAATCGCTCCCATAATAATGAAAGAAATCTTGGCTCACATTAAAGCTCTGAAACCCTAACAGCTTCTGGAAAAGATTGGCTAAACAACTTCTCTTTTAAAGTATTGCCATTAAAAGTTGTTCTCTTTTTGGTGCTGAGGCTGGGACACATTCCTAAGCAATGGAAGACGGCAGAGATCTGCATGATTCATAAGGCTAGCAAAAACACCTCTACCTTGGACTCGTACAGGCCTATAAGTATTGACATGTATCCTAAACGTGAGTAAAGGCAGGAGACGACACAATTATCCTGGTCAGAGACAGCTCTGTGTATGCAGCCTGTGATATCCTGCAGCAAAACTTACGCAGCTTTAAACGCAGGGCTAAGCGATGGAACATTGGCTTTAACCCCTATATGTGTGACAATGTGACTTATGCCTTATGTCCAGACTCATATCCGGGAGTCTTCATAAATAACGACCTGATGTGCCAATTCGGGTGTATTTCTGGACAGGCACCTGCGGAAACAAACTTTGACTTCTGAGGGTAGAAGACAATTATTGCTCCAGCTTGGCTGTAGGGCTTGCAGTTTATGGTACTGTAACCAAATCAATCCTAGCTAAATTTAAGATACTACAGCGTGATTTCTGGTTTCCCTTGGTACATGCGAACTTCCGACCTATGCGCTAATCAAAAGATTTTTTCGATCGGCTAGAAAACCACCCAAACGAACTTGCAAGGCGTGAAAAGTGGTGATAAGGTTAAGAAGATCGCAACGTGTCGATTTTTGTATCTATTGAACTTTTGAGTTTCGATTTTGACCCGGCTACTGCTACATTCTACTTACGCCCAAGGTTATACGTCCAGCGCCATCGACTTCTTCATCTTCAATAGCTTGCGATCAGAAGAGTTGTCATAACGACTGAGTATAAACTCTTCTTAGATCAACTGCACCTTGCGGATACGTTGACCGAGGACCAGGGCTCTCATTAGACGCCCTTCGTAGAAAGCTGGATGATACCCTCAACCCTAATCTTGAGATCCTTCAACCACAGAATATCAAAGATGCACACGCCACTTTTCTTGAAAAGGAGGAAGCAGCAGCTCTTATTTCTGCATCCGAAAATCCCACGCAAGATTCAAGGCTGCAAAACAGACTCCTCCAGCTATAGATACTTTGCTTTTGTTGAAGAGGAGATAGACGGCAATTTTTCCGTTCCAGGGAGTCTACCGAAAAGTCGCCAATAGGAACAGAAAGCTGCTTATGCTGCAGAGACAGAAGGACACCCAACGTTTCCAAAAAAAAATGTTACCCTTGATCCAAACTCAAGACACCCATTCTGTGCAAAGATGTATAAACAGCAAGAATCTCCGAAATTCCCGATCAGATAAATGGTTCCTGGGCTAAGTCCCCTAAGGAACTTGTAGAGGCAATGCCAACAGCAGAAAACGCATTGTCCAAACAACGCTCGAAGGTCTTGGCCAGTTGTGTCTTCCCTATCACTGCTGAAAAAATTACAGCGCATATGAAGGACCGGAAGACAAAAAAGGGGACAGGCGAGGATGGGCTTGAGAACATCACGATGAAGGCTTTGCCTGTGAATTCGTTACTTTTCCTGGTCCTCATTTTCAATACAGTGCTTAGACTAGTATATATCCCATCACAATAGAAGAAGGCATGAAGCACAAGGCTTGAAAAAGAACTTCACCATTGGAAGCATACAGACCAATCAGTCTGTTATCGGACGTAGCAAAGCTATTTGAGAGGTGCTTCCTAACGAGAATACTTGCAATCAAGAAAGTTGGGAAGAGGATACCACACTTTCAGTTTGGATTCCTTAAGTCTCATGGAACGCCGGAACAGGTCAATAAATTGCTAAACTTTATGTTTGACAAATATCGGTCCAAAGAGTATGCGGAAATAAGGCATGATTTCGATAAACTGTGGCATGCTGGCCTCATGTACAAGCTCAAGGATCTACCTCAATTGTTCTTGATAGTTAATAGTTATTTCGTAGACAGAACCTTCTTTGTTGTTCTCGATGGAGTAGAGTCAATGGCGAGAGCAAGCATTGCTGGTGTATCACAAAGAAGCGTATATGGACAACACATTATAATTGCTACATTTGCTAATGATACAACCATCCTGGAAAGGGACAAATGTGTCTTTAGTGCCACTGCTATAATCCAACTTTATCTTGGCGAGTTTGAGCAATGAACAAAACGATGGAACATAGGCATTAATCTGGACAAGTGCAACGACGTGACCCACTCGATTCGCATAGATGACTGCGTGTACCTTCAGGATCAGCATTTGTATCATGAATACCTGGGTGTGTATCTCACTTTTAAAATCCATATTAAGTTACGTAAATTGGGCTGCCCTTTTAACATAAGAAACAAGCTGTCGCTGTGGAACAAGGAACATATATACAAACCAACAGGGTCCTCCAAGCGAAGGTTCTCCGCAGCTTCTTTAGCGCAATCTATGAGAACCAAAATTGGAAACGTCCTCAACCAGCAGGAAGCGACGTACATGGAGCGTCTTAAAAATCATCCAAAAGTGCTAGTTCTTGAAGGGCAAGAGATCTGGACTTAGAATAAAGCAAAGGTTCCGTAAAATACACCCAATGGATCTGACATACAAATTCCGATAAAGTTTAAAAATCCATTTTGCTTTATAAAAAAAAAAAAATAAGAACATTTTAAATGAAAATCGGTTTCAATCCACTTTTTAGGCCCTGTACCGAAGGTACAAGAGCCTATTGGATTTGTGCAAATGTATGTAACAGGAAGAACTAATTGTCGGAGACCCCCCAAAGTTACCCCCATTATGGTCAGGAGTGATAGAGGAGTCGATATAGCCATGTCCGTCTGCCCGTCTGTATGAACGAAAGGATCTCGGAAACGGTAATAGATAGAGACTTCGTGTTTTTTGCATTCGACTAGGACTGCTCCGGAATTTCACAAGTTTATTTTAAAATTTTGCCCCTCCCCCCCTTCCCCATAAAATCACCCCTTAGGGTAAAAATTTCTTCGGCACAAAAAAAATTTAGTATACCAGTATAAAGTTAACGTCCTTCTAAACCAAAATCAAAAAAGTTCATCAAAATCGGATAATAAATGACGATTTTATAAGCAATTGCATTTGAACGACCCCCCTTTTCTTTTCATTCATATTCGCGCAGTGAGAAGTGGTCATGTGTTTTGTCATAAGCTCGGGAAACATTTAATGTGTTTGTTAGGCGACCTGAACTGGTACAGGGCCTCTTACAGTCGGTTACGCCTGACTGTATTTTCTTACTTGTTTTTTTTTTCAAATTCTCAGTTCCAAAGCTTAATGAAGCAACCACATTACAGCCCTTGTAATCCAGAATATCTATAAAAATTTAATTTTAATAGAAAAAAAAAGAATGTGGAAAAGCTAGTCTTATGGTCTTTCTTCATCGATAGACTCCATTCACATTTAGCCTTACAGAACCACAATGTTCGCCTCAACCGACTGACCCCCAGTACGAACTGAGGCATTTGTTGTTGTTGTTGTAGTACAATTTTGAAATCGCCACAATTTCCAATGTTGTTCGACCGACGGCAGCAATATATTTCTTGCCCATTAATAAATAAATATCAAACGTGACTTGATTTGGCGTCGGCTGGCTGCATGGTGTGGCGCATCGAAGCACTTGCCTGTCTATAATCATTAAACTTATTAACGTTCATTTTAACAAATATTTTACAAAATTGAATTTACGATCCAAAAAGCGCAGGCACTTTGTTTTAAATTGAATGCACCCCCGCGCTCACTCTTTTTGCCAACCGCTGTGGACCAATTAATGAGCGACGCGCGCCTGCGCCCTGCCGGGTTTAGTTGGCACAGCAGACCCACCATTCGAAGACAGTCGAGTCGAAACTTTTCACTTTTCTCAATGTTCGATATTTCGGTACTTTCGCGACCTCTTGGATGACCTTAGCACAGTTCACAAACGAAATCCAACATTCAATTAGTACATATTAAATTTACCCGAGTCAAGCCCGAACAATAGAGCGGAAACTTGTAGTTCACTTCATTTTTCTACGATTGGATTTAAGCGATTTGGATTCAACTCAACTCGTAGCTGAGTTGTATCTTTTTTGTTTCTGTTTGTCTTTTGAGCGCTTTTGTGTCTTTAAAATTTGTTATGAAAGTGCAGACAGAGAGACGAGAAACACATTTACTCAACTCTTTTACTTTTGCTTGTTATCACGATTTTCGATGAAAATTTTGCGATAATAAAATCGACAGCGAAACGATTCAAGACTTATTGGCGACTTCAGTCGCAGTCTCAGTCGAACATTGGAGACGAAAGCTGAGAAAAAAAAAAGAAAATTAATCAACTTATCCTTTTTGGTGACTTTTGACTCGCGACATGGACACAAATTATATCTGACTGACTTCGCTAAATGATTAAAAGGTCAACAGAAACATAAAAAGCGAAAGAGCCAACATCGCATTTGGCTGATTAAGCCCAAACAGAATAAAGATTGCGAAAGTGGAATTATGTATCTGCTTAGGCAGACATCTGTGGAAAATGTTTTCCGTTTTGGCGCTGTTTGCATTCATTTCTTATAGATACTATATGGAGAGATTGATCATTTATTTGCGTTTTCGTTTCATTCTTTCATTCATACCCGCATCAATTTAAACCAATCCATCTGCATTTTACCTCATATTTAGGAAATTTTTTACAATCAAAAATGAAAACATTCCAAAAATATTTCGTTGATGCTTTTTGTATGGTTTTCTTTTGTATTTTTTTTTTTTTTTTTGCTGCTGGTTCAATCTTTTTTTTATGAATACATTAGTTTAAGAGTTTTTCTTAAAATTGATGTTTCATTAATGTTGTCTTAATGAGTTGTTATTTGGGGATTGGCAATTAAAAAAGAATAATTTTTTATAATATTAAAAATATGATAGCGAAACCTAAAAGCTTTTGAAAATTGTAGACCTCTATGGACAATACCATTTCTAAGTGCACCAAAATTTAGAATTTGACGCGAAATTAATCTACACTCCAAGGTTACTCAAAGTTACGGCTCGAAGATAAGGTTTACTATAGAAATGAATGAATTTAAATTAATCTAAATTATTTGTTATATTTTTTTTTTTATTAGAAATATTTATTTCAGAGATTGCATGTCACAGATCCCTAAAATAACTTACGAAGGTTGCTACATATATTTCTAGCCTGAGCAACAAAACATGTTTCTAGATGCTATCTGATATCTCCATGGTAAAGTCTGACATTTTTTAGGCCTAACTTAGTGTGAACACTTTGAAGTACGAACGCAATTTGGCTTCTTTATAGGCATCTGAAAAATTCATCTCGGTAAAAAAATGGAATTAAACCGAAAACATTTTCGTGCGATGATTTATTACGACATGGATTATAAAGACAAGAGTACACCAATTAACTTAAATCAACTTTTGGTGATGAAGGTCCATCCTTGGCCAGTGTGAAAAATTGGTACAACGACGAATTTCGACAAGGTCGTCGACAATCGGTCGTTTTGCCAGATAACATCGATGCTGTGTGTGAACAGATAAAGCAAGATGGTCATGTGACATACCGTGAGATTGAGGCATCCCTGGGCATTAGTATGACTAGCATACGTACAATATTACACGAACATTTTGTCGTCAGAAAGGTTTGTTCACGTTGGATACCTCATAATTTGACAATCACTCAAAAGAAGGCTTGTGTCGATTGGTACAAGCAAATGCTGAAGAAATTCATGCGAGGTGCGTCAAAAGCCGTCTGACGAAACGTGGATATATGCGTATGAGTCCGAAACAAAACAACAGTCGACCGTCTGGTTCTTTCCAAACGACAAAATCCAACAAAAGCTACTCGCTCGCGCAACACATCGAAGCAAATCATCGAATTCCGGATATGTTGAGACCGTGCCGCTTGTGGAAAGGACGTTCAATTCTGAATGATATACAACCAATTGTTTGCTTGAAGTGTTCGATGAACTGAGGAAAATGCGAGCTCTCTCACTTCGGCCATAACAAATGAGTTTTTGAACGCTCAAGACTTCGAATTGATGGGTCATCCGGCGTACAGCCCTGACTTGGCACCAAATGACTTCTTACTGTTACCTCACATCAAAAATAATCCCCGCGGACAGCGGTTCTCAACTCACGAAGAAGCCGTCGATGCTCTCAAAATGCATGTTTTGGAATTATTTTTTTTTTTTGAGTGGCAAATATTTTGAAAATCAATAAAACGACGTTTTCTCATAAATTATCGGTTTTTCATGGTATCGCAAGAAATATATGTAGCAGCCCTTGTTTATCCACTTATTTAGCTTAAACTTGCAGTTATATAAATTTGAAATATTCTAATATGTGACCGGTACCTTCTAGTGGCAACAAGTAGATGAATTTAACTAGTTTTGGCTTCTTTTACTAGTTTTCCGAAATTAATTATATGTCATTAGTAAATTTTTCGAACAAATTTTTTTTAAAAACTCAGTAACACCGGGTATAATCAATCTGAAAAGGCAAAAGCAGACTTTAAAATTCCCAACTTGAAAGAACTTCGCAACTAACCAGACGGACAAGCCTATATTGACTTGATTTTCTGTAGAGGGTCTTCTTTTAATGGACCATTTCAGAACATTCTTGACCATTTTGGATGATTTTATATAAAGTTTGCAGCATTTTTCAGGTCCTCATTTAAACTATCACTTAAAATCCTCCAAACTAAAACTGAGATATAGGGTAAAACAACTTTTTTTTTTTCGTTAAGTTCCTTACCCGTAAAACGTGAACGGGTCTGTAGTGACTAATTGGCGCGTTTATTGGTGAAAGAAAGTGCTTTCGACAAACAACGCATTAAAAAAAATCGTATAATAATATAACCAAAAAAACTAATAAAAAAAATAAAATAAACGTCTAAATAAAGATAAACAAAAGCACATCTTCATACAATCGAACCATTAACTGTTTGCGTATTATAAGGCGTATCAAATTTGGACATTTTACAAATTTTACAATTCAAAGAAAGTCTTCTTACTAAATGCTACTGATATGAGGTCGGACATCGAAAATAAAAGTAAGATATATA
The DNA here is from genome assembly GCA_035044805.1 of Leucophenga maculata. NCBI lineage: Eukaryota > Metazoa > Arthropoda > Insecta > Diptera > Drosophilidae > Leucophenga > Leucophenga maculata. The sequence goes on along the minus strand of JAWNNP010001221.1, from coordinate 14,116 downwards.
AGCTATGTAAGAACACAATTGAAGTAGAACCGCTGAACAAAATGAAATCCGATTTCAAAATATTCACCAGAGATTATTATTCATTTATTTCATTAACATTTGTGATGCAAATGTTATAAGTGGCTTAAGATAACTAAAATAAGATATAAATGTTCGTGTGTCTACTGTGTTTATTGGGATTTTTTAAGCAACGTTTAAGAATTTTAACTACTTCAAAAGAATAGAGGGTAGAATTTTCTTCCTGATTTTCAGCTACATCTGACAAATACCTATATCAGGTTTTAATTCTTAAAAAATATTTTTCAGTAGCAGAAAAGAACCGTAAGAACGGTGCTGAAAATTATCTATTTACACTATACCTTTCACTCTCACCTCTCTCGCAATCGAACGCTCTCATCGGTTACAAGAGAGAAAATATACATGGATCGCATTTATTTCATCACGCTTATTTCACCATTGTTATTTCACCATGCACAAAAGCAAACAGCAGCAACAATAACAATAGCATATCTCTCTTACTCATGCATATACACTCATTTTCTATACTTCAGATTTCTTTATGCTCTTGAATACCGTTTCACTATTAAAGTTGAAAACTATACACACACACGCGCTCTCTTCACCCTTGCAAAGAAGCTGGGCTTGCCACAAGAGCTTTTCCCCTTCTCTTTCATTCGGTACTATCACTCAACGTTTCTCCTCTGACGCAATACCTCTTTTTTTCCTCAAAAAGGAAGTTTCACTTCAAAAATATTTATTTATTCATCAATATCTATTTTGTCCCCTTTAAAATAATCTCTTACAGATATATTATATTTGTGCTACCAATTTTTCCAATTCTCAAAACACTTCTGATAAACGTTATTTACTATGATCTTGATGGGGTTATCCTAGTTTTTTATTGTGGAATTTAAAAATTTTAAATTGTGGAATTGAAATCAAATATTTATAGTTCCAAAAGGTTATCTTTACTAGATATTCCTTCCAGTACCAATATTGATAAATTACACAGGGCTTCAATGGTTTTTTACTTATGATAAGAACTAATGGAGGTTGTAGGCCTCCGCGAGTTCGGATGGGAAGAACTTATGCATCCACCTTATAGCCTGGACCTGGCACCATCAGATTACCATCTCTTCCTGTCAATGTTGAACGATTTAGCTGGTGAGAAATTGACCTCAAAAGACGCTTGCGAAAATCGACTGTCTCACTTTTATACCAATAGAGAAGCAAGCTTCTATGAAGTGATCCATCAAAACGGCGCTTATTTGAACAAAATCCGATGATTGCACGCAATTTTATAAAGATTTGATACGAAGACTACTTGTCCAACCTTATATTAATTGCTTAAATTGTATTAATTTGAAGTATTTAATATGAGAGCGGTACCTTCTGGTGGCAACATTAAGATGAATTTAACTAGTACATTGTTTACATACCAACTTTTAAATTAAAATCTGAAGGGCAGATAAACAGACAGACGAACATGGCTAAAAGCGGGCTCACCTTGTCGTGCTGATCACGAATATACGAGGCTTGTTAAGGGAAGGCAACAAGCAAGAAATTATTTCATACAAATCGAATCAATAAACATAAAAACTTCCAATCTAAAATTAAGATACAGGTTAAATAAAGTCCCTTACACCAAAAAATGTGAACGGGTCTGTAGTGACTAATTGGCGCGTTTATTGGTGAAAACAAGTGCTTTCGACAAAAAAAAAACACATTAAGAAATCGTATAATGTTATAACCAATAAAACAAATAAAAAATTAAAATAAAAGTCTAAAGATACACAAATAAAAGCATATCTTCATACAATCAATGCATTAACTGTTTGCGTATTATAATGGGTATCAAATAAGGAATTTAAATTCTATAATTCAAAGAAGGTCTTGTTACTAAATGCTAATTATATGAGGTTACAAGTGATAAGATATTCATGGATTGTATTTATTTCACCATGTTTCTTTCACCATTGTTATTTCACCATGCACAAAACCAAACAGCAACATGAATAAAATGAATTTTTATTGACATTCGGTATCTTATTTCCTCATAACAACGCCGAAAAACGTTGACCACATCTACGTAGTCCGCACTTCTGGTGTTCCGAAGAAAGCTTTGATTTATGTATATAAAATTTGGCCAAGCTCTTTTTTCAATGACTTTTAAAATAATGTTAAATTTTTCATCGCGCATTACTTTTCGGATTTGAGGTCCAACAAAAATATCTTCATAAAAAAGAGGTTATATATTTCTTTAAATAAAAAACTGAAGTTATCTGACCAATATTACACTTTTTCTTTTGTCCTGTTATTCCTTTCTTAATATAGTCCATTTATTTTTTTGGTCTAGCCACGTTCACTGAGCTTAAAAGATAGTTTCTACATAGAAAATCAAACAAATTTTGCAATTTATATTAAAAAATAAAAAGAAATGGAACCTATTTTTATTCTTGACCAATCCTAATGATTTTCAGCTCATTTTATTCGTAAGCAAGGCTTTATGGAAAGAATAAAAAAAATGCTGATGTTAGCAAAACTTAAAAAATAGCACGAAACTTTGACAGTATAAACGTAATATCGAAGAGCAAACATTTCCCTTTTCATGCGGACCCATACATTTTTAAATGATCTTCTCGGCTAGGCCTACAACCTTCACTAGGTTGTATCAACGATAATTTCAAGAAGTCTTATTTTGTAATACTGATTTCTTACAGTTACACCTCTTTTCGGTGGCATCTTTCATAACTAATGATAAAACTTTCTGATCAGAATGACAGTTTAGTGCTTCAGTGTTGACCGTCTTATTATGTGCCAACTAATTGATTTATTGGCGAGTAACGCCACCCTTTCTTGAGATTAAAAGCCACCTCGTTGTTGTTGACCTATCAAATAAATAGCCAGATTGTTGCCGTGTTGATGAAGTTTTTCTATGTATCTGGTGCTATGATCCCTTATTTCTTTAGCTATACATGGCATCTGAAGATCTTGGTGAATATTGTCATTGCGCATATACCACGGAGCTCGAGTGATTTTCCTAAGTGTGATGTTTTGATACCGTTGAAATATTTCGATATTTGATTTAGCTGCCACACCCCATAGCTGGATACCTTTAGTCCAGACCGGTTTTAAAATGGCTTTGTATAGTCTAACTTTGTTGTCCAGACAAAGCTTAGATTTTTGGCCTAATAACCTAATAACCTAATAACCTAATAACCTAATAACCTAATAACCTAATACATACGACGCGTTTTTAGGTCTAGTTGCTTCCTTTTCGCCATTATATGATACTTAAAATTCAACCTTATGTCTAGCCAAAAGCCTACATAATTGACTTTGTTTTCTTTTGGAATCACAGCACCATTGAATCGAGCCCGTGCGTGACCCTTATCATTACTGAAATATTCCAATTGCTTCTTTAGCACAGGTAAGGTTTGGTAAGAATTGCTGTAGCATCATTATATTTATTTGATATAACTTATTTAATTGCAGGTAGAGTAAATAGTGTAGAGTAATGGGCCCCGCGCTCATTTTGTAATCTTTTATAGACCAATTGGCGCGTTTATTGGTGAGAGAAAGTGTCTTTGACAATCAAAGCATTTAAGAAAACTTATAATGTTATAAACAAAAAAAACAAATAAAATAAAAGTCCAAATATACACAAATAAAAGCACATCTTCATACAATCAAAGCATAAACAGTTTGCGTATTATAACGCGTATCAAATTAGGAATTTAAATATAAAAATTCAAAGAAGGTCTTGCTACTAAATGAGGTCGGAAATGGAAAATAAAAGTAATGTGCCTCACCTATATAAGCACGCTTTTATTTCGAAATAGTCACCAGAGATTTATTCAATAATATTATTCAGTGGCTTAAGATAACTAAAATCAGATACAAATAATCGTGTGTCCAAATATCGCGTAAATATAGCGTCTATCATTGTTTTGTTGAATCATTTGTCATGGTCAAATATAATTTTTCTTTGAGAAAAATTTAATAGCGAAGCTGATGATAATTAGGCAAAATCTACATTGAAATCTAAGAATTGAAAATAAGAATTATAGGGAATTTTTCTAAGACAAGTTTATATAACTTTTTTTCTTAATTTTCAGCTAGAGCTGCCAAATACTTAGATTTGATTTTAATTCTTAAATTCTGTGGGTCCCATTTAAAAGGTGATTAAAACTAACAAAAGAGAAATGTTGGCTCTTTTAATTGGTGGATAGTTTAGATACTCTAATCTTGGGTTTTCTTTAGTTGGTATTGAGGCAATTGTGTTGCTGCTTTAGTACTGGAAGCTGTAGTAAGAATTGCTGTACCTTCAGCATTTGTGGTTACATTTATTTCATTGCAAGTAGAGTCGGGCATGTCAGCTGTGTAAATGGTGTAAAATAATGGGCCCAGCACGCTTCCTTGAGGCACTCCTGCCCGTATGCTTTTCAACTCTGAAGTTCCGTGCCTTCGTCGAAACCCGAATCGTTGATAATCGGACCACTAATAGAGGTAACCCCATTACAAAAAGTAGAGTCGAGACAAGTCCAACTGTCTGGCTGTACGTATGAACAACGAGAACTTGGTGTCTAATAAAAATTGAGGCTTCAAGTTTGGATAATATTTAGTTTCAGTATTCAATTAACGGGCCAAGACCTTTCTAGGGAGTTTTTTTTTATGGAAAATTTTTTTTTTTTCATGCCATTTAAGTTAAAAAGACAAATTTGTTATATCTTTCTTCAACTCCAATAAAATATTTGAAATTGAAGGGCTAGCGCTATACAATTCAATCCTAATTTCTGGTTTCTTTGGTATATCTAAGGCTAATTTGATTAAAAGATGCCATATGGATCTAGATAGGAATATCGGGTCCGCCATCTAAATTTTTTTTTTTTTTTTAACTACCGGTTAATCCGAGCCTGGCAACACTTAGCTCATGACAGATTTGACAGAAAGTTAGTATTATTATCCGCTGGAAAATACTGCGTCATTACTTTGTGAAAAAAATCATCTTTTCAGATAAAACTCATTTTCATCTTGGTGGCTATGTCAACAAGCAAAATTGGCCTATTTGGGGCATGGAGAACCCACACGTAATTGAACAATTGCCGATGCACCCATTACGAGTGACTGTTTGGTGTGGATTTTGGTCGAAAGGCATCATTATCCCATTTTTCTTTGAAAATGAAGAAGGTGAGACGGTTACAGTCAATGGAGAGCGCTATCGGGCCATGTTAAGTGAATTTTTGTTCACAACAATTGAAGATGAGGACCATGGTGACATTTGGTTTCAACAGGATGGCGCTCCGTGCCACACAGCCAATGTTACAATCGATCTTTTGCGTACTGTTCTTGAAGATCAAATTATCAGTCGAAATTCTGATGTCGTTTGGCCACCAAGGAGCTGCGATTTAACACCGTTGGACTATTATTTGTCGGGAGGCGTCAAAAATAAGTGTTACGCCAACAAACCAGAGACAATTGAAGCTTAGAAGAACAACATTCTTTATACAATAGCCGAGATAGGGCTGCACACAGTCGAAAATGTACTCAAAAATTAGACCGACCGTATTGGATACTGCATGGTTAGCCGTGGCAGCCATATGAATGAAATCATATTCCACTGTTAATTGGAAGGATTGAGCTTTCAAATTAAAAAAAAACGGTTTGAAAAAATCTCTTGAGCGCATTAAAAAAAAAAAATTATTAGGCACCCGATATACGAATTTAAAGTTAAATGAGAATTCAGGCAGTGGAGCACACTCAACTGAACCCTTTTTTTTATATTTTTTAAAGAGAGATTTTAAATATTTTTTAAAGCTTATTTAGACTATTACATTGCTTGTGCAACGTGATGTCATTGCAATTCAATAAAATCTTCATCTCTATGTACCTGTATAGCAAGAAGCAAGCGGCGACTATTTTGTCTTTGCTCAGCTTTACACATTTTCAGATAAAACATTCGCTAAACGTTTGCCTAGAAAAGTGATAACTTTATTAACATTTCCAACAGCTAAAATTTAGACATGTTGACGTGTTGACAGCTTCTTATTTTCACAAAATAAACCAAAAAAAAAAAACTTCCAATGCGATATTATCCTGGCAGCTGCGCCAAAGAGCCAACTCTTACAGAGCAAATAGAATGGCAGTCCACGAAGAAAAGCAAAGAAAAGACGCGCCTGCAATCTGTAAGAAATAAAATTTCCGATAGCAGACGTCCTCAAACTGTCGTCATTTGATAGTTTTACGCGCTATCTGGCGAAGGCGAAGCCGTTGATGACTTCTTCAACGCCCGAACCGATCCGATGCTCAATGCTGAATGCTCGTCGCTCGAATGGAACATTGTACATTGCTTCGGGGTGTTTCTTGGGTGGAGTGACTTATTGCTGGCGTTGCCAACTATTTTACACTTAACGCAGGCTGAGAGTCAGATCAGACAGCAAGTCAGATCAGGCACTGACACGCTGCAAGGTTGAAGGTTAAACAGGAAGAGTTAAGCACAAATCTCGACTTGAATGCTGTTAATTTATGCAATCCGTTGCTCGAAATGCGCATTTTCTTATTTTGTTTTTCTTTTTTGTGATTTGGTTTGGCGGTTTCCGATTCTCAGCTTGGCCTGCATTTGCTCGTCTGTCCGTCCGTCCGTCCGTCCGTCTGACTGTGAAAAGGTTGGTAAGGTGGCCCATCACTGACTGCAACCCATCCTGTCTTGCTCCTTCCTGACTTGGCTAAGTCGAGTGCAAGAAATGTTTATCAGTTGCTGATCTTGTGTCATGTTCGTTTTTCATTTATTTCTCATTTGAATCCCTATGTTTGTTCGTTTTCATCTCCGATTTATTTCATTCGGACTGGACAACCGAGTCTGAATGTCTGATGTTCAATGTTGAATGTTGAATGTCTTTTGGTTTCTTGGCTGGTTCGCTTATTCATTTGGCTGGTTCGCTGGCATTTGTTGTCTGTCGGAGACTTTCCTCAATGAGATTTGTGCTTTTCCTTTCTTATTTCGCCTTTTATTGTAGGCAAATTTTTATTTATTGACCGTTTATTTGTTTGTTAAGTTGTTGCTTATGTAATAATGCTGAATTGGTGATATATGGCGTTTGATATGCCGTGTTAGATGTGCAGATTATACGACGACTTTGTAAAAAGTGGGAAAAATGTGTAAAAGGTTAATTTTGTGAATGTAACTTACGAGCAGAAAGCAATAATCTGTTTGGAAGTTTTGTATACACTTAAGATGCATTGATATGTGTCGCTCTCACAAATATGTACAACCATGTGAACTGATTTTGTTTTCTTAAAAAAAACAACTAATGTAAGTGGTAAATAAGTTTTCGTATCCGAAACAATTGTCACCGTAGCTTACATAGTTGCAAGGGGAGTAAGATTAAACCAAGTTATAGTTCAGACACTAAGGGCACTGCACAGCAATGCGCACTAGATAAGATTATAAGTCGATAGAAAAGGTTCTTGGAACGCTTGTAAGAAACGTCTGTCTACTTGGGCGCATGTTGCTTCTATAGTGTCCAAGCCAAGGGACGAAATAACAAAGAGGAATGTATTCATTAGAAGTTTAATCATTGAATGATCCGATAATTAATCATGCAAGTCACACACCATTAAGTGATATTCTGATAAAACTCTGAAGAAAAATGGAACAGGCCTAAATGTAATAGACCCCAAAATAGAGCATCAGGAATCATTGCGTAGATATACCAGTAAATTTCAATCTCGGTAGAGGCTTTCTCAACTGAGACACTGAGATCTTCTTCGACAGTCAGACGGCATTGAAAACACTCCACTCAAACTCCAATAATTTTTCGTTAATCCATAAATCATAAGCTATTTTAGGAGAGCTCTGCCACCGCAACAACATTGTAGAAAATGAGCAAGAAAATTAGAAACAGCGCCAATGATGGAACCAGCAACAATTTGTGTCTTAAGGCGAGAATTCAAAACATACGACATTCCTTGACATTATCGACTTTAAATCATGTCACTCAATCAAAAAATTAGATCCTTAGAAAATAGTAAAATGAATACGGCAAAAAGCTGAGAAATTTATTAAACTAACAACACATCCTCATAAAAAATTTTAGCAAAAATCGATAATTTTTTATAGCATCGTCGCTATGAAGGGTAAATCGAAAGAAAGTTAACTTCAGAATAACCAGCAAATGTCATTGTTCTCACGCCAAATCCGTGGCGATAAAATGGAATTGTGAGACGAAAGCTTTTGGCTATGTTGTTCTTTATAATATTTATTTCTCTGTATTTGTTGTTGGTTCCATTTTTTGTCATCTAATGCATTCGAAAGCTGCATAGCTCTATCAATTTATACCAGACCAGGTGAATATTTCACTCTGTTCATATAAACCAGAAGAACATCATAGGTGATGTGTATATCACTTGAAAAAAAAAAAAAAAGTTCGGCATATTATGGCAACTAATTGACCGACTGTTAAGTGCTTAAAACTTCTGTACTATTCAATCTGAAATAAGAATAAACGAAGGATTAGTCCCAAAAATGCACACCAGAACAACAAGGAGGAAATTGAAGGAGACTATGTAAATTTAGTTTAGAAACAAAAATATTATTATTTGTGCATTGAATTGACGAGCTTATACGAATTTACATTATTTACAGACGTTTCTGAAGACTATAAATACAGACTTTCGGGAGGCAACAACGGTCAGTCTATTCACTTGATCTTCCAACAGATGGTCGAGCAATTGGTTGCTTCAAGTAGCACTTGTTGAAACTTCAGCATTAAGACCAGGTGCATTCTTTTTTGTCTCTATTCTGAAGAAGGAATGAAAATAGGAACATCGAATATCGGAGCAGTAATATCGGAGTCGTAATACTAATAATCCTAAGAAAATACAATGAAAGAAGACTTAGACTAGAGGCACAGATAGCTAGACAGTAAACAAACAAACAATTTATTAAATATCAAGTTTCATTAAGGAAACTTTATGTCGTCACACTTGATACGTTTCATCTTTGTTGTGGTGAGCCGACTTTAAACTATGGTTATTATAAAACATATTTTTGTATGATAGCGGTACCTTCTGGTGGCCATATAGTGATCATTTTAAATAGAGTGTTGTTACTTGTTGTAAAAACCCGACATAACAAGTTGCCATCCAAATATTGTGGGAATATGGTGTATACCTACACGCAATCGTATCGAATTAATCGAAAAAATTTAGACTTCTGAACGTAATCAATTTGTTTACATTTCCAAGGTGATTTGGTGGTGCCACATTCTTAAAAACATTCTTAATAATCAAAAAACTTCCTTTTTTAAATCAAATATCTATTCATCGACTTCATACATAAGAACAACTGTTTGAATCATGTATCGTTTCAAAGTAGCGTACTCATGTATCATGATATTCGGCAGAATGATACAGTATGACTTGGGTTCATAAGGAGTATTATAAAATTGATAAGAGATCAAACCAGGGTACAATAATACAAGGCGAAGTCAGGGCTGTATGCTGGATGACCAATCAATTCGTTGTTTTGAGCGTCCAAAAACTCATTTGTTACGGCCGAAGTGTGAGAGCTTGCACTATCGTGATGAGATAGGATTTTTCTTCGTCGGTTGGTTTTCCTCAGTTCATCGAACACTTCAGGCAAACAAATGGTTGTATACCATTTAGATTTGACCGTCCTTCTTTCTACAAGCGGCACGGTCGCTACATGTCCGGATTTCAAGAAGAACAAACGATCATTTGCTTCGTTGTGCTGCGCGAGCGAGTAACTTTTGTTGGATTTTGCTTGTCTTGAAAGACCTAGACGGTTGACTGTTGTTTTATTTCGGGTTCATACGCATATATCAACGTTTCGTCACCTGTCACGATTGAGTAGACGGCTTTTGACGCACCTCGCACGAATTTCTTCAGCATTTACGAGCCTTCTTTTGAGCGATTGTCAAATTATGCGGTATCCAACGTGAACAAACCTTTCTGACGACCAAATGTTCGTGTAATATTGTACGTATGCTAGTCATACTAATGCCCAGGGATGCCTCAATCTTACGGTATGTGACACGACGATCCTGCTTTATCAGTTCACACACAGCATTGATGTTTTATGGAGCCACGACCGATTTTCGACGACCTTCACGAAATTCGTTGGTGAGCGAACTACGGCCACGATTTGACAGTGGCCAAGGATAGAGTTTCATCACCAAAAGTGGATTTAAGTTGATTTGTGCACTCTTGTCTTGATAATCCCGTCGAAAATCGTTATAAATCCTCGCACGAAAATGTTTACGGTTTAATTGCCTGTGAAAAAAGCAAATTGCGCTCGTACGTCAAAGTGTTCACAGTAAGTTAGGCCTAAAAAATGTCAGACTTTACGATGGAGACGTCAAATAGAAATATATATATAGCAGCCCTAGTAGCACAACTCTCAATATATAACCGAGTGCAACTATTCGCTAATACGGAACACAGTGTAACTATTTTGAGAGCGCATGCATGAAGTGTCGTCACTTTGTATTATTACAGAATGGATCAAATGATGTGTGTGAACTCACTCATGAAATCTTCTCAACATGATCAAACAAAATGTATACATGTATCCTTTATACCAGAAAACAATGTAGTTATTTGCGAGCTATTTCACTTTTAATAGCGTCTATAATGAAAAAGCAAACTAAATTTTAGTAAATCAAGGGGTAATATAGTCTTTATTTCTACGAATTTTTCAATCCATGAAGTGAAATCAAACTCCTGATCTTGTAAAACTAAAATGTTGGAAAACATTTCACTAAAATCCCATTCTGCGATGGATTTCAAAACATGTTTTTGAATAATCGGTGCAAACGTGAGCACGTATCAGAAGTTTTTCAGTTCTCCAAACAATTTAATAGCTCAAACTGTTCTGTCAATGATGTAAGCAACCATGATTTGGTAGAAATATTTTCTATTCTTCACGAAAATCACTTGCTCTGTTATCTCACCATTGAGTAAAAAATGTTCTCTTTCTTCAACCTCAAACCAAAGCATTGAGGCAAGTTTTTTTTTTTGGTTTTATTTATGACAACTAATTCGAATACTCTCTCCCATCATTCGGAAAGTAATTTGTTGCATTTTTCAAGTGATTCGGTAGCAGCTGTTGTTTGCTCTGCATACACTTGGTGACAATAATCACATAAAATTGTAATTTATGTCCAACTATAACCAAAACAAGAAGCTCAAATCGATAGCCAATGAGTTTAATTTAAGATTTGATACCTCGTAGTTTTAGTACCTTTACAGTCTCTACACAATGTTCCCAGCGGTTAGTAACTGTGAAAATGGTTAAATATAGTTTCATGACACCGTGTATCGTTGAAGGAGTAATATTGTTACATAAATACGTGTATATTGAACTGTTGAGTCGGTAAGTCTTAGACATACCAGTTCAACTTAAAACATGTGTCTATGTGACACCTTCTTCCTCAACTTTTCAAATGTCTTTGGAAAGCATTTCAAGATCATTTCGTAGTCGCCTTGGGCTTTCCCCTTCTATTGTTGTTAATAAACAAATATCATTTGATGCAACTTTAAATTTTGTTTACTCTTTTGAAGTTAACCTCCAATTAATATTCAAAAAGTCTTAAGGCATTCTTACATAATAGATGCATAATATTATGAATGAACGATGCAGTCGAGTGTGCTAATCTGTGATATACGCTGCGATGCTCTTTTTTTTTACATATTTATTTGAGTGTTTTTAACATTACCATGTGAGCTTATGTGGGATCTATTGGATCAAATGTAAAACGCATCCACATCTTTAGATTTTTAACTTAGGTAACAAAAAATTGGATTATTTTTTTGGACCAACCACTTCAAGATGTCTAAATCTTTGTGGTCTTTCCATCATTTACTATACATAAATTTCTGGAGAAATTTCAATATGTATATTAAAATGTCACACTGCGTCATAAAACGGAGTAGATTTTACAGAAAAGTAACGTCACGAGATTTGCGAATTCTTTCAACACTGTACGTATAATCTATTAAGTGTCTCGTTGCTATTACAAATATTTTCACAAACTAAACATACCATTGTAAACTATGCGTTGAGGGTATCAAAAAAAACCCTCTTCAAAAACAAGTTGACAGCAAATATTTCTCATGTTTTTATTTACTAATATTTTTTTAAAATATCTTTTGCCATTCACTCATTTCATAATTTTTCTATTAACTTATAATTTCCAGTAGAAATCAAAACCAAACGCCTCTTCAACGACACGCCCATCAACTGACAAAACCAACAGCAAACACATGACAGGCCGCGACGACTACTGCCACACAGCAATACAATTTGCAGTGATCCTCACGACCTCGTCAGTAGTTGAAGGCCCGCCCAACGCTATATCATCAAAGTCAGCAATTTGAGCTAATGCCAGTCAAGCTGCTGCAGACCTAACAAAAAATACAACAAAAACAAAAAAACCTTCGTATCTCCAAATGCATTTCCCAATGCGTGATGGCATATTAACTTTGAGTTTGTGTGCTGTGAAAGTGTTAAAAATTGAGCGGAAATTAAAGAAATAAAAGATTTCTGTTCCCAATTGGAAAAAAAAGCAAACAGTATCTAAAAAGATTTCGTGTGTAAATGTTTGGGAAAATTCATAGCGGAGATCGATCACCGCACATTAGACGGGAAATGAATATGAGCGAATGCTGTCTCTCCACGGTACGCGGTACTAGCAGCGATCGCCCGGTTTGGGGGCAGGCTAGAGGGCTGCCTGTCTGCCACAATACTGCCCGGTGTGGCAGCAACAGCTACAGTGTGGCAATTTGGCTTGATTAATTGGCATTTGTTTTGATTTTTAGCTTTTTGTGATTTTCGGCTATCAATTCAGTGCGCGATGCAGATACAAATGTCTCAGCTCATGTGCGCATTCACAACCAAGTGGTCTCGTGCTACTCGGCAGCTCTTGGGCAATCATAATGCGACGTGTTGAAAATTGCCTAAAAATATGTTGGGCGTGTTTTACATTTGAAATGATGCACACTTCTCGCCGTTGGATTTTGTGAGATGTTTGTGTAGACGCATTTCAAAACGTAGACAAAATTATTGTTTCTTAATTTCTGAATTCCAAAAGCAATCAAATTAGTTTTGGTCAAACGTTTAAAAGAGAATATTTTTTGTTTTCGTAATTTTACAGAAGCATTCTCATGACTATGTATGCCATATATCAGCTTAATGTACTTTCTCTTTGATATGGGTCACCTCACTATAATGGAGCCGATCAATTGCATTTTGCAACTACAAATAATAAAATATTAATACTGGAGGCTTTTCATATTGAACCGACTTCACATAATACAGATGTAACAACTTGACTGACAAAAGTTTAAATGGTTTGTTAGACTTGAGTAGAGCATGCATACTTAACAAAGAAGTTATGCCCAGAATATATGATATGATTATGGTATGTCTTTAATAAATATGTTTTTAGATGTACTACAAAATCCATAAACATTGGTGATTGCAATTCTAAAAGACTTCAAAAATCAAAAGTTGGAATCAAAATATCATAAGGATATACACCGTACCTTTTCGTAGGTTCTTTATTCGAATCATAGAATTGTTTGTGGCTATATTTTCGAATGGATCCATTTGGATGTTTTAATACGATTATAATACCAAACATTTTTAGCTAGCAACAATTATTTTATTCAAAAAATCTAAAATGTAGGATGAGTAAGATGACAACCCTTGCACTTTCATGTTACACAATTCATCTAAAAAGAAAATCTTTATATGCAAACATGAAGGCCATACCTTTTATAGAGATCAAGATCTCGTTGCTCATACAAACATTTAAGAACAAAGATCTGTCTATACCGATTGTACTTTTGATATAGCTGCAAAGATATCTTCATCATTCAGAATTAATTTCTGCTACAAAGTCCAACAAAAAAGTACACCCAATATTATATGTACAGGGTGACAAGAAATAACCCGGACAAATTTTGATGCAGTCGATTACAAATGTGTTATGGTGCAGCCCTTGCAGAAATGCATTTATCGATAGCTTGTACTTTTCTGAAACAAATTTATTTACATTTTTGTGATTTCCATCAGTTTGATATTTGTTTCAGG
>JAWNNP010001220.1:0-82291 GCA_035044805.1 Leucophenga maculata | reverse complement strand
TCTGGTACTGTTGTAGAGCAAATAGTTGGGGAAACATTTTGTATCAACTTTTCTGCTTAAAAAAATTTTCCCTACTTACATACCAGCAAGTTTCAAAGCAAATCCTTCAACATTAGTCCTCTTTGTCTCAAACTCACCTGACCTATTAGCTGAACCTTTAACTATAAACGACCTTGCGTCTGATCACCTTCTTGTAATGGCGAGGGTGACATCTTCACCAGTAACTGTTGTAAATACATTTCCGCAATACTGTAAGGCAAACTGGAAACTATTCAAGCAAATTTTAAACCTCGAGCTTAATGAATTACTATCCGACCCTAAAGCGCTTCTAACGACACAGCTAAGTGATGACATGGTTGACATGCTAACTACTAAGGTATCAGAGGCACTCGAGTACCCAGTACCTAGAAAAACTTGCAAGCATTTTTCTAATAAACCTTAGAACTTATTAAAAGGCGCAACGTTATTAATCGGCAGTGGATGCGTTCAAGGCAGCCTTTACATAAAGCTCAACTTAACCATCTTAATTGCGCAGTTTAAAAAACTAACTTTTAATCACAATAATATTACCTGGACCAAAAAAGTTTTTGGAATATAACAAAACTCATCAAAAATCGAAGCCTGTTCATACCAAAGTTTACGTATTCAACTCGACAGGATAAAGTCTTTTTCAGACAGTGAAACCATCTCCATGGTTAATACATCTTTATCTGGTCTGAATGATTAGGATTCGTTTGATGTTCCAACTGTATCATGTGATGAATTTAAGTGTATATTACATTCACTTAAGTCAATGAAATCCGCAGTCCCTGATTGTATTCCAAATCTTTGTTTAAAAAACATGACATTTAGTGCAATTCAATTTCCATGTGCTATATTTCGAAATTGTCTGCAAATTGGATATTTTCCACAAAAATGGAAAAATGCTAAAATAATTGCCATCCCTAAACCGGGAAAACCACCGGATTCACTTGAAAGCTATCGCCCAATAAGCCTGTTAAGCAGTTTTTCAAAGATATTTGAAAAAAATTTTAAAGCAAAGGCTTGATTTACATCTCGATTTGCATTCAATTATTCCACCAATCCAATTCGGTTTTGGGCCTTCTTTAAGTTGTATTCACCCACTCTTAAAGCTTAAAAAATTTGTAAAGCATAATTTGGATCTTAAAAAATCGATTGGATTGGTAAGTTTAGACATGCGAACAGCTTTTGACACTGTTTGGCATGACGGTGAAGTTCAATGAAATGTCAAATCTATAAGTGCCGGGGTGCCACAAGGTTCAGTATTGGGACCGCTACTATATAATATATATACTTATGATGTTCCTGTTATAAACAATTTGTACAATTGTATTATATCAACATTTGCAGATGACACTGCGCTGTTCAGGCACCAGCTATAATGAAATTCAAAGCTCATTGACTGAGCTTAACACGTACTATTTAAATGGAAACTTCAATCGAATGCTAATAAAACAATTCACATTCATTCGTTACAAGACGAAGTAAGTGGTCATACTAGCCCAATGGTAATTTAAAATTTAATAAATTAAATATTAGTTGGGTCAATAGCCTACATTATCTTGGTATTTATTTTGACTCCAAACCTTTTTACCTTTAACCTTCACATTGGCACAAAGTTGTTGATAAAATAAACAGAACTATTTCTACTCTACAAATATAGCTTATGAATCATGTACAAAACTTGTATAATTATAGTCACTCAGAAATGAGAAAAAAAATCGCAAAAATCTGCCTTTTTCAGCCTCGGAAACCATCCTGCCCCCTTAATTGCTTTAAGAATTAGAATTAAATAAATTAGAATCCAGTCACTCCAGTCCAAATCTGTTTTCTTCGTCGTCCTCATCGTCTCTTTCATTTTCATATTCATTTTGAATGTTTTTGAACATTCAATACCGGATGTATCCGAAAATGCAATGTCTTCTCTGGACGACTCTTCTTCTTGTTTAGTTTTTCCCGTTTTTTTTAAACTGATACTGAACACTAGTGGATCGGAAGAATCCAATGATTTATTAAAACGACAGTAGTATTAGCTAATCGGCTACATTTCCTGGCATGCGATTTTCTGTCATTTGAATATAATTTGATTCGCAGATGAAACATTCCATAAGTTGGTGCTCATGTTTCCTATCAGCGGACTCTGCAGTCGGGAGCAACGCGAGCTGTTACAGAGCGATGTCAAATGAAACGAGAGAGGAAAAACGACAAAAAAAAAAAGGAAAGACGTGAGTTTGAGAATGTTGAGAGGTTATGTGACAGAAAATAAGGAAATATAAAATTAAGATAAGAGAAAATAGGTGACAATAATCCAAATATCGAAACTTAAGGGCTCTATCTTTTATAGTCTTCAAGTTTATGTTGTTCATAGGCTGACAGACTGGTCTATATCGACTTGACTCTTTGTAGAAGTGCCACTTCTTTTAATGATTTGATTTGGATCCTAATGAAATTTTTTATTTCGAATTGATGCAAAATATACAAAACTCAGCGTTTCTTTCTCAAATAGTAACAAACATTTTTAATACAAAATCCAAGGAGGTGAGAGAGATTTGTATTGAGGCTACCACGTTTAGTGGTTAAATCTGGACCTAAAAAGAATATTTTATAAGACATAAATGTAAGGTAAAAACGAATTTGGTATTTCTACCAAAATTAAAATCAGAAAAATTTTTTTTTTTCAAGAAAGAATGAGCAGTAGATATGGAGGAGCTTGAATGCAAGTGCACTAAGGAAGAAATAGGAGAACCTAACTAGCGAAAGTAGAAAGCTCTATCTATTTTAATTACCAACTTAACTTTCATATAAACAGACAGACAGACAGACAGACTATATCGACTAAACTTTTAATGCTGATCAAGAACATATATTAAATGGAATCTGCCTCTCCTCCTTCTGTCAATTACATACTTTTACAAAAAATATGAATACACTTTGACCTCTATGGTACAGGGTACGAAAATCGCTCAGTAGCGGGTCATTCTGGTTCTTTTCTACCCTCACAACATTTTATATAGGATAGCGTCATCATACAATGAGGAACAATATTGGGATATTTAGCTTAGATAAACTTCGTTCATATCGGTCAGTCGAAAGCGGCTTTATAATCGACAAACAGCTTTATATTTCAAAAATATCGTTGAATTCAAAACATAATTTTTTTATTTTTGAAATTTTTGCAATTAACAGCTCATCTTTTGAAACTCGTTACAGTTTTTAAAGTTGCTCTCGAGTCAATTGCATCAAAGTATGCAGATAGGTGTAACTGTTCTGTTGGGTCTAATTTCCATTTTCAAAATTCATAGATGCTTTATTTTCTCCTATCTGTATTTCTCGCGTACCTGCTTCAATTGTTTTCCAGAGGTATTCAACTACCCGATTTCAACAAAAACAGCAATGCATCTACCAACACTGCTACGCTTAGGTGTATTATTTCTCATTCAAATTTTGAACACTTTTTAAATTAAAGAAAACAACAACAATTCTTAAGGCACAGAAATACCCAACACCATATTTTCCTTATAAATTCTTGATTTACAAATGCCAAAATGATGCGTGTGGCTTTATTGTTCGGCTGCATTGGCATCCCTCATGCGGCGGTAGTACTCACGCATATATTCGTGGGTGAAAGGTTCATTCGCATTGCCAATCACAATCATTTGATATTCAGGTGGACCTAGTGGCTGTCAATACAGAATACAGAAAGATACCAAGGTATTATGAACGATCAGAAATATATATATCTTGCGTTAATCTTACCTGATTGGCCATGCAGATGCCAAAGATCACCATACCTATGACGAGAAGGAGTATAACAACTGGATAGAACTCGATTAGCTTAATTCCAATCATTTTTATTGCGTTTACGCATTGCTCAATAATGTAGAATAAAACTACGATTATTGTAATGGGATCCATTATCAAAACTTTGAAAGTTTATATTTCTAATATTGACAATTGTCAAAAAGCTAAAAATAAGCCTACTTCTTTTCAATTGAATATGAAACATTTAATGATTTTAAATTTGGCAATAATTACGCACAGAATATTATGTTACTATGGACGGCAGAACACGCCAGTCACGATAGCTGGCTGAGAATTTTTACTAATTATTCTGATTGTGGCGGGCTAAACTCAATTAACATTGTATTAAAACGTACGTATGTTTGTCTACCGGTTTGTCGAAACAGCTCACCACCGTCGGCTAGACATTTCTTCTGGGTAGCCACTGACCAGCCGTTCGGAGGTGGGCAAACTGTGAGAATGCGAAAAATATCTCCATTAATTGGGGTAATTAATTGATTAAACTCATTAGTTGAGCTTGGGACCCGCCACCGTAAAAAAAAAGAATATCTCCAGTGAATACAAAAACGAAGCTTCGGATAAGACACACCTATGTTGACGACCCCGGTAACGATATATGGATCACGAATTACGTAAATGCACCTGAAACTGTGCGCACACTTAATAGGATTGGTGCAAATATCCATATATGGTTGATGTCCTCGAAAGATACAACGCTGACATCACTGCAATCCTGGAAATACGATGGATTGGAGGGGGTTAGTCTAAAATAGCATTCTATGACATTTACTACAGATGCAATGATATTTTTATATAAGCCTGATTTGTGCGCACGCCCCGACGGAAAAACGGAACGTCTGTACAAGCGCTGTCCCAAACACAATTTCAAAATTGTGGTTGGCAACTACAACGCCAAAATTGGGAAGGACAATCCACTACCTCCAATAATGAAGAGAGACTAATCTATTTTGCCGCAGGTCGGTACAGCACCAGATTTCAACATTCACAAAGCTACATGGGTGAGTCTAGATCGATTTACACGCAAACAAATTGTTCATGTTTTGATTGACTGAAGGCGCGCATCGAGTGTATTGGACGTGCAAACGTTACGTGGTCCCAATATTGACTCGGACCACTATATTGTCGACGCGAAGGAACGCACTAGGTTTAGCGGCTGAACTGTGCTGGTCACCTTGTTCGAATGGACGAAAGAGCTCCAGCTTCAGGATAGCCTGGCACGTTTTGCAATGATCAAGTATGGAGAGATCTTGTGCGTACTTAAGCGCCTTCCAAAGTGCTTTCATGACTGAACGACAGTTAAAGGCCAACTAAGTATGTAAGTATTTCATATTGAATAAATATGTTGTTGTTTTCTTTATAAAGAGGCTTATGTTATTTTTTGTTTTCATTCAATATTAAAGCAGTGGCTTCTTTAATAAACTCCATTTTCAATCAAATAAATCAATTAATTTGATTTATTAATTTCAATGGAATAACTGTTGTCACAAGAGTGATTGATTCAGATAAACCAGTTCATTCAACTGAACTTTGTCCTGTTGAACCATCGAAACCGAAACTTAAATAAATAATTTTTTGTGCTAAGCATATGAAGCACGTCTTCTTGCATTTCAAGTATCCGGTCAGTGGTATGATTCAATTTATTTATTAACGAAATTTCTGCCTTAGTATTCGCACAGATGGTTTCTTTATGTCTGCATTTGAAATTTGGTTTTGTAACTTCTGAGTAAGGTGGAAAGATGTCACATCCATGCTGATTCTTTAGTGGTTTAAGTGGTGGATGTACTGCTGCTCTATTAACCAATTTTAAATCAAAAACGCTAAATCATTTACAGCACTTATTGCACGATTGCATTGCGGCAAATTATACTTGAGAAAAGCAATAATTTGTGCAATTAACTTAAGTTGCAAAAAATTTTAATAATTGTTAATTCTAAATACTTTTGTTTTTTCTTGTCAAATTCATCTTTTTCGAAACAAACAATCAATAGTGCATTCTGAATCGGCCCTTGTACTATATATATGTACATATACACATGAGCGATGGGTGCCGCGATTTAATACACACGACTGTAACTGCAACTTTGTGACCACTTCAAAGGAGTGCTTGGCGATGTTCTGCTAGAGTCCGAATAATTTTATGGATGAATTCATCACGCCACACCAGAGACAGAGGGTTTCGCCGGGTAAACTTTTACCAAAGAAGGTCAAAGTGGGTCTGTACAATTTGCTACTCCATCCAGCATATACTAAAAGTTTAGCCCTCTTTGACTATTTCCTGTTTTCAAACCGGAGGAAATAGCTGGGCGGTAAAAACTTCATTTGAAAGTAAGATCTTTACATTTAATTTCATATCATTTTATTCCCTTTTTTTTCGCAGGTCCTTGCATCTCTTCTGTGACTTGCTCCTCTTCACAATTATGAATATCAAGTAAACGTTCCGAAGAGCTGTGAATAAATCGCTGTAGTGATTCCTTGGTTTTCATTGCTCATTTTTATGTTGCGTAACTGTGCAATCTAGGATTGCTCCATTGCTAAGTTGACACCAAATCAGTTGTCTGTTTTGATGTTTCAGACACTTCCGACTTAAGGTTATCCGCAAACATTTCCTCATTTCGCGGTTTTATCGTAAACGCACTTTTCCTTTTGGTATTGTCCTTGTTGGCTGTTGCATTCAGCGGTTGCACCTATGTTGGGCGACCATCGATTAACGTACATATCGACGCTTTTAAGTGCATGTGTTATTGTGGCTGCTTCATTGTTTGGTGAGTACACAAAGCGCAACAACTACAAATATACAAAGCTAAACAGATGCTCTAAGCAGGTGGACTGAATAGCTGGATTAGCTGGACTACATCAGACCGGATGGGAGGCCAATGGCGAACATATCAAATACGTTTGTCCCCATTCAATGGAAAACCCAATAAACACTGTGGGAAAAGCGTAGCAGTTTTGTAATGCGTAAGTGAATGTTTTATCACTGTGCAAGCGAGCACGCCTAAATCTGTGCTACTTAAACATGTGAAATTTATATTGTTTGATCAGGCATTGTTTCATGGCACAAACAAAATATTCAAAAAGTTTCAATTATTTCGAGGTGTTAACATGTGGGAAATAATTTTTCCCAACTACATATTTAAGGAAAACAGCAGTGAATTGAATTGCGTTTACACGTACACACGCTAATACATACAAGTATATGTATGTAATGTGAAAACTAGAAATGCAGACTTCAGTACAACACATAGTACTGCAGGTGTTCGACTATTTTTAAGCCTGTACATATAAAAACTTTTAAAAGAAATCTTGATTTTCCTTAAATTTTGCTTCGTAAGAGTACACAATGCGAACAGAGAGTTAGATTGAAGTGCGGAGCAGTTCGACTGGAATTACAAATTAGTTCCAATCCGCGGCTCGAATATCGATTTTTTTTATGTGTACATCAATCTTAGATTTTATAGTGTAAACCTACGTTGAATAGCCGAACCATATCACATTGTTTATTTTACGTTTCAAGTTTAACGCTGTATTTATTCATCAATAAAAATCGTGCACGAAATTTCGAAAAAAGTTTGTTCACTATGCAAGCATTTTTCTATCTATCCTACTAATATTATAAATGCGAAAGTTTGTGAGGATGTATGTTCCTCCTTGATATGAATTTGGGATAGAGATAGATGGGATGATGGAAAAGAACAAAGGCTACTTTTTGACAAAGATGGAAGGGACGTTGCCCCAGCACCAACATAAGCGATAATCAAAATTTTTCATATCTTTGCAACCATTTAAGGCACAGAGCTGAAATGTGGTACACATTTTAGTTTCAGAACTAAGGTAAAACGAAAATAAAAAAGGCTTCTTTTTATGTAATTATACGCGAACGAAGTCGCGGGTAAAAGCTAGTATGTATATATTTGGGAGATTGGGATCGTTTGCTCAAGTGCACATTGTGTGAAAAGTTGTTGACTGTCATTCACCTGGGAATGGCCAACAATGATTCTTGTGTCAAACGATCCAAGCAACTCACACGTCCGTTAGGACACGTATCTCCTGGGAAGGCTCTGAACATCAGTTCAGAGGTGAGCTACCATGAGAAGGCGAAGGGGCCCTCTCTCCTTTAATAAGGGGTTGGTGCGCTGGCCTTGGGACCCGCCACTTTAAAAATAACCCCTCAATTAAAACAATAAGGAAGGACCCCTTTGATGACGACCCCCTCAAACGCTACAAGGATCACGATTTACGGATATGCACCTGGCATGTCCTCACCATTAATTGGGATGGTGCAAATATCCAGCTGGTTGATGTCCTCGAAAGATGCAAGGCTGACATCACCGCAATCCAAGAAATCCGATGGATAGGGCAGGGTTGCTCTAAAAAAGCATCCTGTGACATCTACTACAGCTGCCGTGCGAGTAAGCACGAATTTGGATGTGGTTTCGTGGTGAGTAGGGAACTACGTGGCCTCGGCTCTAGGTTCACGCCTGTTGACGCCAAATATTTTTATATTAGCCTGATTTGTGCGCACGCTCCGACTGAAGAGAAAGACGACGATGCTAAAGATGAGTTCTATGAGTACTTGGAACGTCTGTACGAGCGCTGTTCCAAACACGATGTCAAAATCGTGCTTGGCGATTTCAACGCCAAGATTGGGAATGAAGGAATCTTTGGCCCAACCATCGGAAAATTAAGCCTTCACGACACTACCTCCAATAATGGAGAGAGGCTAATCGATTTCGCCGCAGGTCGGAACTTGGTAGTTAGTAGGCTACATGGCTGAATCCTGATCAAAAAACACGCAACCAAATTGATCATGTTCTGATTGACGGAAGGCACGCATCGAGCGTGTTGGACGTACGAACGTTACGTGGTTCCAACATTGACTCGGACCACTATCTTGTCGCAGCCAAGGTACGCACTAGGCTCATCGTAGTGCACGCCGCACATTCCAACATGCAACGAAAGCTAGACGTCGGCCAGCTGCAATCAGAGCAGACCGCCGCAGCCTTCTCAAACACACTCTCCCGACTGCTCCGGGAAACCTCTCCGATTTCTCGAGATATATGTGAGCAGTGGACACACATCACCCGCTCCATGGATAGGGCTGCCAAGGATGTCATTGGTTATACAAAACCTGTGAAGAATTCTTGTTACGAAGAGGAGTGTCGCAATGCTACAGCAGAGAAGAACGCTTCCTATCAGCGAACTCTGCAGTCGGGAGCAACGCGAGCTGTTAGAGAGCGATATCGAGAGAAACTGAGAGAGGAGAAACGCCTTTTCAGACGGAAGAAAAAGGAGCAAGAAAGGCGGGAGTTTGAGGATGTTGAGATGTTGTGTGACAGAAATGAAGCTCGAAAATTCTATCAAAAGGTCAAGCGTCTGATTGAAGGTTTTAAGCCCGGAGTAACTTTCTGTAAGGATGACAATGGAAATCTGGTAACGGATGAACAGGAATCACTGAGATTATGGACGAGTCATATTTCTAACCTACTATGAGGCGATGAAGCGCACAATTCCGCCGATAGAGAAATGGCACCGGAACCACCAGTTAATGATGGCACTATTGTAGAGCCACCGGACTATAACGAGGTCGATTCAGTTATTAAAAAGCTGAAAAATAACAAAGCGGCAGGCTCTGATGAGCTGCCAGCTGAGTTATTTAAGACGGGCGGCGAAGAGTTGGTAAGGAGTGTGCACCAACTTTTGTGGAAGGAATGGTACGATGAACGCATATCCAATGACTGGAATCTCAGTGTTCTCTGTCCTATCTTTAAGAAAGGATACCCCGCTGTTTGCGCCAACTTCCGCGGAATAAGTCTCCTTTCCATTGATGTGCACGTTTCTGGTGGCCCGATGCGGACATATAAGATATATTTTATTACATGTTGACCAACCCCTTTTCGTGGTCCGATACAAAATTATTGGCTTTTCTAGACGAATTAACAACAAAAACCAAAATTTCTTTCATACGAAACCAAAAGAAGAAGAAGGCTGATCAAGAATATAAATAATTTATTGTGTCTACCTCGCTTCCTATGAATACGGGGTATAACAAAAATAAAAACTGCATAAAATCTTCCAACTTGTCAAAACGGAAAAACTTGTCAACTGATATTTTGAGGCAAAGTGGAACATTGGAAATCCCTTTGCTTCTGCATAAAGAATGTTTCTTAAACAGCGAGACTTCGGATGCCACTTTTAAGTAGATTATTAAAAGGAGACAGAACAGGCACTTCCTGTCTATAATCCAAAATAAGCTTAAGACTGGATCCACACCCAGAAATTTCTATACTGCAATGAAAATCATATGGGCAATACACTCGTGCTTGATCTAAAATTCCACTGGATTGTACGGATTTAAAACGTGCTCATCCAATGGTTAAAATTTTTATTGAAAGAAAAATGTACAGAATTCTCATATGTGGAAAGGTGCGAGTCTTACTATAGAATCCATCCAACACGCCTAAATAAAAGAGAAGTACCTAGCCATTGAGAAAGCTCGATACGTTTGCAGAAGAGCTCAAGCCAAGAACCACCACCATGATGTAAGCGGCACCCGGAGAAACGGCTCAGCTCAATCATGGACGATGAGTGTAGATTTTGTGATATATAAGCCGACTCCAAAGTTATGATCAATGCGTATAAATTGGATTACATTTATTTAGGTATCACTGTCTGTTGGTCTGTATATGTGCGAATATGGGAAATAGTCCTTGAGTTTATCAAATACTCTAACAAATGGTATGAATACACTTTGACCCAGGATACGTTCAGGATACCTCTCATCACTCATTACGGGAAGTTCGCAACGATTTCCACTTTTTTTGTATTTGTATTATAATAGACTTATAACTGTTGAGGCGACACGCCTTTTGATATACCTACTTGTATATACGGGGGTCAACAAAAGCACGGTTGGCTGCTGTTCTTTTGTTTGTTTTAAAAAAATACAAAAAAAACGGACACGAAAAAATATTAATTTTACGAAGATATACGACAAAATGTGAAATTACTGAGGTAAAGCCGAAAGAAATGACACCAGCAACACAGCAAGAAATCGGTTTTTTGATTTTTAGGCTTTTCAGTGTCAACTTAAGCTAGAACACATTTTCAAAGAATGCTTAACAGAGTGGATATTTATATAGGGAAAAAGCATCTAGAAGAACCGCCAAAATGATAACCCACGATTGATAGAATACAAAATATAGGTGATGAGAGACTAAGATTAAATGCTATGGCGGATTAAAGTGTATTGAAAAAAGTTGTGATTTATACGAAAAAATCATCTCAATATCAATTTGGATGCTGTACTCTGGACAAAAATAAGCCCCTTTAGCGGACATCAGCAAGATAATTTAAAAATTGATACAAAGAAAATAATTTGTCGGGAATATATTATTTATGTCGAGATCGTTTAGCTTGTCGTTTTAAACTAAACGAAGCAACAACAAAATATTTTTCACAGTTCACTTTGAGCAGTCGTTGCGATCGGTTGCGATCCTTTAAGAAAGCCCATCGAGACAAACAAATACAAAGCGGACAAGCAAAAATTCAAAATATCGCCTGATAATCTATAAATAGATTGGTTTATCAGCTCTTCGACAAAAAACACCGCACACCTGCATCAGGTAAGCAGACAAACAATGGAACCCGGCAGCATGCGGGACCACTCTTGACATCTGTAGGAAGCACACTCCTTCCCCAGATGGTAAATTTTTAGTGATATAACTAGAACAGATAACATGAACCCGTTCTGCAATCAAAAATACAATTGACTGTACTTACGAAGGCGAAGTTTCTTTTCAGTCAAAACAAAATCTCTAAAACAATCAGACAAATTGATTAAATTAAATGATATGCCAGGCAACGCACCCATAACAGTCTCCGAACGTAGAACTTTGAACTTCACTAAAGGCGTTATATATGTACACAAACGATTTACATGGAGTCGCTGAGGCAGAGATTTTGGAAGGATTAAAAGAACAAAAAGTACATGAAGTCAAAAAGATTATGAAAATACAAAACGGAGCATCTATGCTATGGAAACTGGGCTCATTATCATCCCTTTTGCGCTGCTAGAGTTACCAGAATATATATTGGTCACCAGAGAGTTAAAGTTTGGCGTTAAAGTGTTTACGAATGTGTCACATAGCCATGCTATGTACGAAAGACAAAACCTTCAATAACTGCGGCCAAGCTAAACATATTTTTGTAGAAAACGGATAAAAATGCGAACGTATTTCATGCTGCATAAACTGTCAGGAATGGAACCAAGTACACAGCAACCATCAGAAGCTTTATAATGTACAAGGAAGTGCAGGAAATAAAAATAAAAAAAAATCAGCAACCACAATGCCTGGTTAATTTACAGGACCAGACACCAACATGATGGCTCACTGTATTCAACCGTGGCCAAATCAAATCATATTCAGACACCACAACTACAACAACCTGCAAGACATTCATCACAAGCAAGTACAAACAAAGCCAACACAATATTAGCTGACGATAGCAAGCGACAAAGCATTACATATGATGATATGCTAATTGGTTCTGACAGCGACTCCACAAAGAGTAAGCTAAACTCAGATAAACATGCATCGAAAGCAGTACGTGCAACTACCTTCGCAACCCGACAAAGAGAACAACATTCACGGACACACCAGATAGAGACTCCACTAGTCCATCAGACTGCAATACTGCCACCAAGAACAACCATAACGTCTATAAAAGCAGCAGTATCCAACCATCAGCATCCTATTCCTTGTATTCCTAGAACCATGAAGACGAAGATGACATGACGATCAGTACCGATGAAGATCTCGCAAAAAGCGACTCAAAGTCAAAAGTACAGGTATTTCCCAGAAAATTTCAAACAGAACTAAAAGAAAGATAGCGAATAAAAGTGGTATAAGTAAGAATACAACCTCAACTTCATCTAAGCCTAGAAATATTTGTCATTCTAAAAATAATCTAGATATTAATGGCTACAGCAACAAATAAAAAGAGCTTTTCATTCTAATAAACTTATATAACCCAAAAGTAATATACCTCCAAAAAAACGCATATTAATTTTTCCCAGAAACCCCCAATACCCGTCAATTTTGAGTTGTACTCAACAGTCTCTCCCTCTGCAAAGGCTGGAGTGGCTATTTTAGGACATATTTTCAACGCATTTTAACTCGAAATACAGTCAAAAATAAAATTTTATATTATTGCCTCCTAGTCAAAAATTTGCACGACTCGACCTAGAAACAATGTTCAAATATGCAAGCACTCCCACGCTTATAACGGGTGATTTCAATAGTTGGGATAACAGCTGGGGTTCACCAATAAATAATAGCAGGGAAAAATCTTAGCCAAAATTATCCATGATAATAACCTACACATTTTTCTAAACACCTTACATTTACACACATTGACTTGGCCATTTGTTCACATGATTCAAAAAATTTATTGCGACCTCAAAATCATATTTGAGATGTTCACCAACAACATTAAAAGAGGACAATTAAACTACAGACGAAAGTTAATTACAAAAAAAGCCTACATTAAAAATAATTTTTCGTTTTTTAGTTCGATTGATCACTAAAGCGTTTTGCTAAAAAATGGAATGATGAAGCAAGTGGTACGTGCTGCGCGTCTGGGAAAGTTATTCTTTCTAATATTAAAGAGCCACCAGAAGCAATAAAAAGCCTTTTGACCAATAATCACACATACTCCGCGCATTTTTTGAATAATACACGTAGATACAATAGCCTTTTTCAGATGACTTCGTTTGGGGCAAAAGAAATTAGATAAGGAAATTTTAAGCCCACCTTTAAGGTAGAAGGGCAAGTCTATCATATTATAGGTAGCCTCTTACCGCCAGCAGGACAAAGCCCTCAATTTCTGAAAATATATTTTATTTCAAAAGCTGACCAACTATGATTGCGATCAAACATGTCCCCTATGCTAAAAATATATTTGATCAACGAATTGCAGACCGATTAAATAGCCACAAGTGGAGATACGACGTTTTAAATATAGCATCAACCTTAACATCCGGGAGAGTTTAAAATTAATCATTCACTCTGAACGCACACCGCAGGCAGAACACCGGGGCAGTTATAACGCTCCTTCCATAAATGAAGGGTCGACGAAGACAAAGGACCCAGGGATATTGTACTACATGGTACAGACGGACAACTAAATCGAGTGTCGGAATGGCATCGTGCTTACGATCAGTTAGAATATCCACTAATATTTGTATCAGGAGACGACGGATATTATGTGACTATTCCTCAGCAGAATGCCTTACGAAATAAGTCGGTGTCATGTATGAAATATTATGCCTGCCGTTTAATGATTACGACCAACTGTTTTAACACACTGCACTATTACAAAGATTTGTTTAATCAGTATTGTGTGGATATGATGGCGAAGATGATTTCAGAAAGGTTACATTTTATTTGCCGAAACCAACAAAAGCGTAGAGCAGATGACAATATTCATTTAAGGGATGCTTTGAACCAAAACGCAAGCGTAAATGCCGCCAATATAGGTCAGCATGTCATCTTGCCGTCATCATTTTCTGGGTATCCGAGGTATCTGCACGAAAAATCGCAAGATGCTATGACATATGTGTGCAATTATGGAAGGCCTGACCTTTCATCTGACTTTCACCTGTAATCCGGATTGGAGAGAAATAAAGCAAGAACCTTTTCCCGGTCAGCGATCCTTCGATCGGCATGACAACATCGCTCGAGTGTTTCACTTAAAAATGAAAAAACTCATAAAAAAATCATAAAAGACTCGATGTTTGGGCCGGTCAATTGTTATATGCTTACTGTAGAGTGGCAAAAAAGAGGACTGCCTCATTGTCATACGTTTTTTTGGCTGGACTCAAAAATACAGCCCGATGAAATTAATGAAATAATACTTGCCGAGCTAGATGGGCATATGATGCATGAAAAATGGCATATGTTCAAAAAAATATCCATGACCTGTCCTAACTCAAACCCAGACCGGTGAGGATGGATATCCCGTTTATCGACGCCGCGACATCGACAACGGAGGGCAGGTCGCTACCTTAAATGTGCGAGGGAAAACAATTAACATAGACAACAGATGGATCGTTCCATATTCCCCAATATTGTGTCGATTTTTCAACGCTCACATAAACGTTGAATATTGTCATTCCGTACAAGCCATTAAATACATATGTAAATACATCAACGTAATGGCATAAGGACTTTTATAAAGGAATCACGAGACTATGTTATTGTAGCAACAATCATCACTGGGCTCGCGGCCGGACATCTCGCTCACATTCCGCGAATTCCGATGATTCCTGTGAAGATATCGTTTGCCGTTACGATAAATAAATCACAGGGACAAACGATTTCGATTGTTGGCATCGACCTAAGAAAAGAGTGCTTCTCTCATGGATAATTATATGTTGCTCTTTCTCGAGTAGAATCTCCTGAAAATCAATATGTTTTGTTATCACCTACAAATACCACTGCCAACATAGTGTACAGTGAAGCTTTAAGATAAACGTTTTGTAAAATAAAAGTAACAACTAATAAAATTAAATAAAGCTTTAAAATAATGCTTTAAATCAAAATCAATCTCATCAACCAAAGCTGGTCTATCTGAAGAACTTAAGCTTAGACTCTATGGAAGCAAGCAAACTACTCTCGCGAAACCACTCAAATTTAAAGATAAAAACGAACCAAAAACATAGAGAAACAACAGACACAAAAACACTATTACAAATAGCGATAGTGAAAGTATCTAAGCATCTAACCTAATTAAAAAAAAAATTAAAAACAATACTCCAATGGAATTTCAATGGATATTTAAACAACTATGCCCAGTTTGAAATACTTATAAAAACCCACAACCCAAAAATAATATCCCTGCAAGAAACCCACATACACTCCACAAAAAATATTCCTATCTCAATTAATATTATATTGTCTATCACAAAAACACTTCTACTAATAGTCACGGAGGAGTTGCTCTCCTTAAACACAACTTCATACACCAAGAAAATATTATTATAAGCTTACCAGACTTCGACACAATAGCAGTAACAGTTCACTCAAAAATTAAGTTCACAATAGCCTCGTCATATATTCTACCAAACAAAAACTTCTGCATTCAACAACTTAGAGACACTTACAATAACCTTCAACAACTCCTACTAATAACAAGAGACTTTAATACCTGGCACATATCCTGGGGTTCCCAAAACAGCAACTCCAGAGGAAACACTCTCTTTAACTTTATTACTCAATCTACCCTCATTACTCTCAATGATGGCTCACCTACCCACTTCATCACCCATCATACTTTTACCCACATAGATCTATCTCCAGCCTCACCCACCAGCGCGCTGCACTACAAATGGAACAAAAACCACTCTCTTTCGGGGATTGACCATTACCCAATTCACATAACCCTTTTTTTCAACACCAATAACCAGCCTCTAAGACAACAATTTAACCTCACTAAAGCTAACTGGCCTCTATTTAAAAAAATAACTGATAAACTCTCCTAAGAAAGACCCTTTAGCGAAAACATTAACCAGGAAGCAGCTAACATCCATACCGCAATACGAACAACACAAACGAATAAAGAACGTTCCTTGGTGGGACCCAACACTACAGCAACTCAAAAACCTAAAACACACAGCATGGCTTAAACTAAAGAAAGAAATAAACACAACAAACGTACTAAACTACAAGAAAGCTAATGCTAAGCTTCAAAGAGAAATATAAATTAAAAAAAACAAACATCTATACAAAACTTCACAAGTGAAATACACCCAAACACACCCATTGCAAAAATATGCTCAAATATTAACCGCTTTTGTGGCTTAAAAACGAGACACAATATCCACTGCCTTAACGATCGCAACGACCAAACTGTAAACATAATGAGTAATGATGAAATAGCCAAAGCTCTCTGCTCCCACTGGTCAGACGCAGCGTCAGACAGCAACTTTCCTACAATTTTTAGGCAACAAAAAACCAACACAAGAACACGCACCTCTCTCATCCCCTCTACAACAGCATCAAATATCGAAAAAGATATCACCATGGTCAAGCTGCTAGCCTCCCTTAAACAGCTAAAAGGAAAAACTCCAGGACGAGACCATATAAGCTACCTGATGCTAAAAAACCTTTCCTCCAACCTACTTCAAAGACTCCTCAACCACTTTAATAACATCCTTAACTCACAAATCCCACAACAATTTAAAGTTAGCAGTAGCATACCCATACCAAAACCAAATATGAACAAGACCATGCTCAACTCCTACTGCCCTATCTCCCTTTATCCTTGTATCGCCAAATTACTCGATAAAATTATATCGAAACGTCTATGGTGGCTATCCACAAATGACAAGCTACTAGATAGTCGTCAATTGGGACTCAGGAAAGGGAATTCAGTGTCTGACTCTCTAGCCATGCTAGACTATCAGATCACATACCACCTTTTGACAAAAAGCCACGCTTCTATTATCTCATTAGACTTCGCCAAGGCATTCGACAGAGTAGGCATGCATAGCATCTTAGACGAACTAATTGAATGGAAAATAGGACCTCGAATAGCTAACTACATTCATAACTTCCTAATCAACAGAAAAATATCCGTATTAGTAAACAATGTATACTCGAACTCTCTGCCTTTAAACAATGGAATTCCACAAGGATCACCCTTATCGGTGATCTTGTTCACAATAGCTTACAATAAACTAAACCGAATATTTTTTGTTTAATTATAAATTAAACAAAAAACAAAATGCCCTTAATATAGACCCATTGCTACTCGATATTAAGCAGTGGTGCAACTATTCTGGAGCATCACTATCAGTGAGCAAATGCAAACATCTCCATATCTGCAGAAAAAAACGATGCAACATTACTCTGCAATCTAACACCTTAAACCTGCAAAACGTAGATTCACTCAAAATACTGGGAATCACAATAGACAAAAGTTATAGATGGAAAAAACACATTAACAGTCTCACACTGCAATTCGCCAAACGTCTTAATATAATCAAATGCCTTTCTAGCAACAAATGTAAATGTAACATAAACACAATACCCTACGTTGTAAAATCTATAATAATGTCAAAAATTTACTATGGATTACACCAATACGGAAAAGCCCCAAATCAGTCATAAGCAAACTTAAAACAAGTAAGAAAATACAGTCAGGCGTAACCGACTGTAAAAGGCCCTGTACCAGTTCAGGTCACCTAACAAACACATTAAATGTTTCCCGAGCTTATGACCAAACACATGACCACTTCTCACTGCGTGAATATGAATGAAAAGAAAAGGGGGGTCGTTCAAATTCAATTGCTTATAAAATCGTCATTTATTATCCGATTTTGATGAACTTTTTTGATTTTGGTTTAGAAGGACGTTAACTTTATACTGGTATACTAAAAAATAAACTTGTGAAATTCCGGAGCAGTCCTAGTCGAATGCAAAAAACACGAAGTCTCTATCTATTACCGTTTCCGAGATCCTTTCGTTCATACAGACGGACGGACGGACATGTCTATATCGACTCCTCTATCACTCCTGACCATAATGGGGGTAACTTTGGGGGTCTCCGACAATTAGTTCTTCCTGTTACATACATTTGCACAAAACCAATAGGCTCTTGTACCTTCGGTACAGGGCCTAACAATATATCCCCCAGCTGTAAGAGTTACATTCTGCGCCTTTCGCACAACACCAACCAATAACTTACTTTCCGAAGCAAATATACTCCCAATCGAGTTTAGAAACATTTATGCAGCCCAAAAGAACTTTAAAATTATTATAAATTCTAAACAAGCACCCATAGAAACAATTTACAACAAAATAATAAAAGCAAAAAAACACCTAAGTTCCCATCCACCCTACATGACACGATAAACCTTTGCAAGCAAGTACTAATTTAAATAGCACCTATGACACCTATAGCACCATAACAAAGCTACGACAGAAACAATTAAAAACATCTCACGAACAGACTTATTAAGATTTACAAGAATCAGGCTAGGACATATCAACATAACCCATAGCCATATCCTCAACAAATCCCCACCACCAACTTGTACAAAGTGCAACACAGCACTTACGCTTCCACATATACTAGTTGATTGCCCACTTTACATTAGAGAAAGATCCATATACCTAAAAGCAACAATAACTGAAATAACCTCATTCGACAATATACATAAAACCATAGACTTCTTTAAAGCCATAAACATCTACCATTTAAGCATTTAAGTACTCATAAACATAAACACAACAAGCTAAAGGCCTCAGCTGCTATAGCTTAGTATTTAAGTAAGACGTAATTTTAATTCCGCACTAACTGGTAAATAATAATAATAAAAATGTATAAATCAAAAATGTAAATATATTGTTGTAAAATTGGCCGAGCGGTATGTCAGGTTTCAAGTGTTTTATTATAAAAAAATAAAATGTTCGATTAGGTTACAATTGCTTTAAATTTAATTACAACAAATGAAAAACGTACATGTGTCCGTATACGTCCAAAAGTTATGGGGCGTTGTCGGGATTGGTACAAAACTGTATGCGGCTGCGCACTGTACGCGGTGTAGCACCAACAGTTTTAACAAAAACGTGAAGACGGTGGTGGTGGCTGAGCGAATGGTCCTCGCAGAGATGGGTAACTTAAGTCGCTTGTCCCTAGTGGCGTTCAGACGTGAAGATCGAGGATTGAATCCTTTCGACTGCCGCAGCACAGCGTTAAGGTTTTTTTTTAGCGTTGGTTTTCAGCTTACTTCCCGCAAGGCCAACCGGTGATTAATTAATTCACTTTTTCACTCCTTCCTTTTATATTCCACTCCAAATAACTGTACACACCAAAACAAATGCGCGCGCTTTTCTCTTCCATTCGCCCGATTTCCATTAATTCCTTTATTTTTCTTTTAATTGTTTTGTTTTAATTTTTCGCTTCCTCTTCCTAATCAGCTGTTCTTATTTCTGCCTGTGCTGCCAAGGTACAACGCGATACGTTCTTGGCATGACAGACAAATAAAGCGGACTCACATGTCAGCAACTCGCCTGGGCGTAACAATATAAAAAAAACTTAAATAAATAAAATTTAATTAGGTACGATCAGATAAATATGTAAAATGTTGTAAAAATGTAAATAAAAAAAAAATACAGAGTAATCTCTCTCACTTAAGATTAAAAACGATACTTAAATAAAAAAAACGATGAACAAATTCGGACTGTAAGTGTAAATAGAAAATGTGGTCCTCCGTTTAAAAAAATATAAAAATAAAACAACAACAAAATATAAATAAAAGGTAAAAATATAAAAAAAAAGTATGTCCACCCGTGCTAGCTTATACCCGCGACTTCGTCCGCGGTTCTTCCGATAAAAAGTATCTAATTACTTTTCTTATTTTGCCTCATTTGTGAAACTATACGGTGGGTGATGTACTGTCTCTCTAATTTTGAACAGACTTAACCCGTTTACTTCTCATGATCCTCTTAACATTTATACCAAATTTCATCTCTGTATCTTAAATGGATGCAAAGATATGACAAATTTTAAATATCGCTTATATGGTGGGTGGCAACGCCCTCCGATTTTGTCAAAACATAGCCTATGTTCTTTTCCATCATCCCATCTTTCTCTATTCCAAAATTCAGACGAATTGGTTGAGCGGTTTAGCCGTAAGAGAGGAACATACATCCATACATACATCCATACAAACTTTCGCATTTATAATATTAGTAGGACTTAATTAACTATTGAAACCTAATATCTTTTGGTTTGTTTCACTATATTCATTAAAAATTAAAAAAATGTATCTACATAGTATAAGTACCTACATACAATATAATGTATATAGAATAACATAGAACCATATAATTGTACCAATATATTGAATATAGAAATAAGATAACACTACAAACCAGACCCGGAAAACTCTATGTGTAAAGAATTTAAAATTCGCAAAATCTTAATTATATTACCATTAATTATATTACATATTAGTATAATTGCTTATTAATTGAGCAGTAATAATTCAGGTAAAAAATTCTGCGAATCTGACCTTTTCAAATTAGTTTGCATCCATTGTACTCCATATATTATATATATTTCTTGCACATACCAAAATTTGAAGTAATACAACTTTACAACAAGAAAATATCGTCTTCCGATTGAATTGTGGTAACACTCAAACTTAATTTAGCTCGTCTGCCAGTACAAAGCACAGAGCTGCTAACTTCAATGAAATACAGTTTAATAAATTCGAACAAAATGAATTCCCATTTGACTGATTAAATGACGAAGCATATTGAGAGTTGAGGCGTGAATGATAGAAAGAGAAAAAGAGACGAAGACTTGAAATGGGAGAGTGAGACAATGTAAGTAAGTGATAGCAGGCAGAACAAAGTATATTATGTGCAATATAATCCCTTTTCGATATCGAACAACACGTTCATCACACGCACTTGCACTTATTTTGTCTACGGCAAATCGTTTAGAAAAGTTGCAAAGACCGCAAAGCTCTTTTCAAACCAAGACAAAGACATTCAAATTTCAACAAATATATAAACTTATTTTGTAAAACAATAAGATAGAATTTTAACTATGCATTTACTCGTTTAAGTGAAATGAATTGAATCGATATGTACAAGTATTTGTATATTGTATTGTGCAGCCACAAAAGCTACTTGAAAATGAATCAGTGACTTTATTCATAAACACATATTTACATACATTGATTGAAGATTGACAAATAAATATAATAACAAGTATCCAAGACTGCACATTTTAATTAACAATTGCGTTTCTCATTGTTTCGAGTACATTGAAACACATATTTGTAAGTGATTACCAACATATACATTCGGCCTGTGGTAAATGTTTCCAGCAAATCATAACGTCTACCACAGACGGATGTATAAATGCTGTAAGTAAATTTTCATAAATCAAATTTCATATTTAATAAATAATAATTTCTCTTTTTTTTTTTTTTTTTGAAAATATTCGTACAACACAATATACCATACGGCTCACTGAATCGAAAACAAGAGTAGAAAGCCTAATAGCCAGAGGTCATGCGAGTCAGAGTGTGAGTTTTATGTATCTGCATAACATGTGTAACAACATTTATGAGTTTTACGTGAGTATCTGACTGTATATCCTGCAGGCTGGAGTATATAAATTTATACATTGTTCAATATACACGTTTGTATGTACATACATACTTGCAAGTGACTCAAAGATTTGCTCGTATTGTTTTGCATATACACATATATTACGTTTAAGTGCACAACAGCTGCAGCTAGTTGCAATTCTGACTGCACTTAAACTTTTATACAAACGTATCTTATATCGTGCACAAACAATGCGCACATACGTACAAGCACATCTAGAGGCATAACTGCCATTCCTGGCAAACCGAGTGTCGGAAAACCAGGTAGGGATTGTAGATGTCAAGTGAAAACTGTTGACGATGAATGACTGACAGCCTGACTGACATATAGACAGATATTTGTAATTAATGCATATGTGATCTGATATATACACATACATATATATTCTCTCGAAACAGGATTGCAACACTTGATTTCATTTTGTACGAATTTCAATACCTAACTAATTTGATGATTACTGGACAATAAAAGTAAATTCGGTTTGTGCAAAACTTGCCAAAATTGAAAGTTAAAGTGCTTTATGACCGATAGGCTCAGTCGTCCGAATTAAAAATGAAAATGTAACGAAAGCGGGGACGACATTGCATACTGCACACTTTTAGATGCTACTCTGTATAAGAATATAGAAATGCCGATGGATGGTCGGGAGACCGTCGAAAACATGCCTCGTTGTGGACAGCATTCAACGAGTTACCATGTGAGCTTGGAGAGATTGGTTATGTTTTGAAGATGTCACACAAAAACGTATGTACGAACGTACTAGAAAAATTGGTATGCAACGCGTTGCTGCAAGACTTTTTCCAATAGAGCTGAGTTTTCTTCAAAAATATTATCGAGAGCAATTAGCTGCAG
Organism: Leucophenga maculata; assembly: GCA_035044805.1. Lineage (NCBI taxonomy): Eukaryota > Metazoa > Arthropoda > Insecta > Diptera > Drosophilidae > Leucophenga > Leucophenga maculata. The sequence goes on along the minus strand of JAWNNP010001220.1, from coordinate 59,405 downwards.
ACGATAATACATGGGTATACGAATACAAAATACTTAAGAACCAGCAATCATCATAGTGACAGCCAAAAGGCATGCCAAATCGTTATTGTAAAGAATCTTCCAGCATTACTAAGATTTACTTAAACAGCTGGTGTATACACACCGGTTGACAGATCGCGCTAAAAATCGGCATCACAACCTGGAAAAAAATGACCTGCCTAACTTCTTTCAGTAAGTTTTAAATTAACTAAGTTTCGGAAACATTCTTGACATGGTTTATATTACCACATAAAACAACGCTTGCACATTTTTTTCATGGGTAGAGGCTATGAACGATCTTAGGCACTTCACAGAATAAATTTCATTGGCTCTCTCTCAACAAATTGGATTACGAATATTCTCATTCAATTATCAGAGTCTTCGAGCGCTTGTTGCAGATCTGAACCATTTCACACTGGTCCAAATGCCTAAAATTTTGGCAGAAATTCGAAAAATGTAGATACAGACCTGAAACTTGGTATACAATATGGTTATAATATATGTAGAGCCTGAATAAACTTTAGACTGGTTGCACCACGCCCTCTCCGCCTCCCTATATTAGACAATGACCTTGAAAAGAATCAATTTTAAAATATCTAATTCCGGTACATATATCCTACAAAACTTGAACGAGTATATATAATTCTTGTAATGAATAATCTGACAATTTATTTTCCCCACCCCTTACCATTTATATTCATGTTTATTTTGTTTATTTCATTAATTTATTATTTTGTTAATCATTTTCCACATCTTAATCAAAAGAATATGCTTCAATACACTCATATGTGTCTAAGTCATCTTTAATATCGTTATTATCTGCATCCATATTATTTATATTTGGTGGTCTTAAAAATTCAGTAACTTCTGCTGGATAACAGTGTTTTTTATCTGCAGTAGCCTCTTCTGAATATATCCGATGAATCCAGCGCTCGACAAAAAACGTCCGTCATAGTATTAAGACGACTGTTTTGTTTTGCGTGTGAACGTCTATCTTTTTTATAAAATTAATTTCGGGTCTCCGATACGTGAGTCCCATGAGCTAGTATTTTGTGTACCGTATCTGAAATTGGGTACCAGGGGAGATGTGGCCATGTATAAAGCTGCAAGCGTTCTTACAGCAAGTTTCGAAATTTCTGAACATTAATTTCGAAGTTGCAAGAAATGGTTATTAAAAGAAAATAGAAGTTTCTTAAAACCATGCCGGTCAAAACCAAGTATTGATGCAAATGTGTCCGTATTCATAAATGCTTTTCTAGCTGTGTTCCCATCATTAGTGCTGCCGCTTCCATTTGCCTTGGGTTTATCGACATGAAGTTCAAGATTCGCCCATAATTTTGCTTGAATTGCCGCTTTCCGCGCAGACATTTTTCCTTTGTCTTCAGGGCAAAGTACTTGCCATTTATTGATACCTATCCTATAGGCAAATTTCGAAACAAATTCGAAAAAACAAATCCACGCGTGTAGAAGAACTTACTCCGTATTCAAGCGCTTGTGATTTTTTGGGAATATAGTTGTCCGATTCCAGATCAGTGATTGTCATGAATTGCATGGGCTTAGCTCCACAGATTGGGCAAGACGTGGGTTGAATTGGTTCCTGTTTAAATATTCAGGACTTTTCCGTCAATCAATGTAATTTTCAGCTCAAAAGTTATGGTATAGCCTGTTTTGTTCGCATCTTTATATTCAATCGGCAATAAATTTTAGAGTTCCAAATTTAAGCTTTGCTCTTTTAATGTATGAGTCTTCGTTTCTTTAACGAACTCAATTTTAAGGGGTCTGCAAAATCGCACAGACTGCGGAGAGCGGTTCATCCAAATACCTCGACCTGTTGTATCAACCAATTTTAGTGGGATTAGGTATGTTACAAACAAAGACTGATCCAATGTGCCTGATGCATCCAATTCGAAATTTTGTTTCTAGAGGCCGTGCCCAGTAGAGCCGTCAAATTCCATAACTAGCAATTAGTTTCATTTCAGAAATATCTGCATATACACATCGCTTTGTAACAACATTACGCGCTACTGACTCAGAAATAGTTATTCCTTTAGGTCTACATTTTTCTTTGACAGGGTACACGTTCAGCTTTCGTTTTTTCTTCTTCCTCGATTTTTAAATGCACCTTCTTTGCAGCGACCGCTGCTGCATGGACAAGAAGCTTTGCATTATTGCCATTGTCTTCTGAAACCTCTGAAGCTAATTTGCGCTTTAAGCGAGAACTTCCTTCATCACAGCTTAATCGTGAACGACCAACATTTTTGATGGATTCTTCAGCAAAGTCACATGGTTTTAATTGTATTTGCAAACGTAATGCAAGCCAACTTTGATGCTTCGTTTTAAATCTTAAAACCGTTCGATTGCATTTGTTTAAATGAAAATTAACATAGGCAACAAAGTTCTTGATTTTCTTTTTAACAGACTCCTCCATGTTTTGGTTAAGCTTTCGGGGACTTTGCTGAAGCACATAAATTTAGCAAGGCGTACTGCTTGCAGATTATTCGCACGTCATCATTGCGTCTTGGGAAGCCTATTACAACCAAAAGTTTTAACTTCAGTGTTGTAGAAATCTTTGTCTACATATTTTTCTAAATTTTTTGGTTTAAATCAAACCAGTTATGTAAAAATATTGTTTGATAACACTTTTGTCATTTATGTGTGCTTCAGTCCAATTGTGCTATGTGTTGTATGAGTGTTATTTTAGATAGATAGTGTTTCATAAGGTTGTAAATGGCAAGTTATTAACAAAGGTGTGTAGATTTTTTATGCAATAATCCAAGCCGTTCCAATTCACACAGTTTTTAAAAAATGGCGTTTATTTAGGAAAATACGTGTTCGGCCAGGCAACGCTGCTTGACATTTGGAGCAACAATGCTCGCTCAGAAGACATCCTTAAAGAGCATATTTTAATATAAAAACACTCAATGAAAATCAATTCAAGTATATTTTGCAAGAAGTAAAATCTTTTGGGATTGGGTTCGTTTGTTCAAGTTCACATTGTGAGAAAAGTTGTTGACTAGCAATGATTCTTGTGTCAAACGGTCCAAGCAACTCACACGTCCGTTATGACACGTATCTCCTGGGTAGCCTCTGAACATCCGTTCAGAGGTGAGCTAACGTGAGAAGGCGAAGGAGCCCCCTGGCCTCGTCTCTAGGTTCACGCCTGTTGACGCTAAATATTTTTATATAAGCCTGATTTGTGCGCAGGCTCCGACTGAAGAGAAAGACGACGATGCTAAAGATGAGTTCTATCAGTGCTTGGAACGTCTGTACGAGCGCTGTCCCAAACACGATGTCAAAATCGTGCTTGGCGATTTCAACGCCAAGATTGGGAATGAAGGAATCTTTGGCCCAACCATCGGAAAATTAAGCTTTCACGACACTACCACCAATAATGAAGAGAGGCTAATCGATTTCGCCCCAGGTCGGAACATGGTAGTTAGTAGTACCAGATTTCAACACCTTAACATTCACAAGCCTACATGGCTGAGTCCAGATCAAATAACATGCACCCAAATAGATGATGTTTGATTGACGGAAGACACGCACCGAGCGTGTTGGACGTGCGAACGTTACGTGGTCCCAACATTGACTCGGACCACTATCTTGTCGCAGCGAAGGTACGCACTATGCTCAGCGTAGTGCACGCCGCACGTCCCAACACGCAACGAAAGCTAGACGTCGGCAAGCTACAATCAGAACAGACCGCCGCAGCCTTCTCAAACACACTCTGCCGACTGCTCCGGGAAACCTCTTCGTCTTCTCGAGATATATTTAAGCAGTGGAAACATATCACCCGCTCCATGGATAGGGCTGCCAAGGATGTCATTGGTTATACAAAACCAGAGAAGAACGCTTCCTATCAGCGAACTCTGCAGTCGGGAGCAACGCGAGCTGTTAGAGAGCGATATCGAGAGAAACGGAGAGAGAAGAAACGCATTTTCAAACGCAAGAAAAAGGAGCAAGAAAGGCGGGAGTTTGAGGATGTTGAGATGTTACGTGACAGAAATGAAGCTTGAAAATTCTATCAAAAGGTCAAGCGTCTGACTGAAGGTTTTAAGCTCGGAGTAACTTTCTGTAAGGATGACAATGGAAATCTGGTAACGGATGAACAGGAATCACTGAGATTATGGAGAAGTAATTTCTCCAAACTACTCGGAGGCGATGAAGCGCATATTTCCGCCGATAGAGCAATCAAATGCAAAATAACAAAGCGGCAGGCTCTGATGCGCTGCCAGCTGAGTTATTTAAGACTGGCGGCGAAGAATTGGTTAGGAGTGTGCACCAACTTTTGTGGAAGGAATGGTACGATGAACGCATACCCAATGACTGGAATCTCAGTTTTCTCTGTCCTATCTCTGAGAAAGGAGACCCCCGCTGTTTGCGCCAACTACACCGGAATGAGTCTCATTTCCATTGGATGTAAGACTCTGTCGAGCGTATTGTGTAATAGGCTGAAAAGGTATACGGATTCACTAATAGAACGATATCAGTGTGGCTTCAAATTACGCCAAATCTTGGAAAAAACCCGTGAGTTCAACAAAGACACTCACCACCTATTTGTCGACTACAAAGCCGCTTTCGACACGCCGATAAGAGCGAAGTTCTTCGACGCCCTGTCTGCACTAGGTATCCCAGCAAAGATTGTCCGTCTTTGCATGGCGACGCTATCTAACACACAAAGCGTTGTCAGGGTGGGGAAAAACCCCTCCGACCCCTTTGTTACCAAGAGAGGTTGCAGGCAAGGCGATGCACTGTCGTGCGATTTTTTCAATCTCCTGATGGAATACATCCTACGCTAATGCCCGTACATACAGAGTATGTCGGGCTCGATCTTCCAAAAGTAAGTGATGCTGCTCGCTTATGCCGATGACATCGATATCATCGGTACGCAGGAACGGCGATTCAGCAAGGCATTCTCGGAGATTGAAAAACAGTCTCGGCTCATGGGACAAGACGAAGTACTTGGTGTCTTCTCGCACTCCGTCAATGCGTCTTGGACGGTCAGTGACGATGGAGAATTTCAATTTCAGTGTTGTAGAAAACTTCGTCTATCTTGGAACAGATATAACCAGTAACAACAATGTAACCAGGTATGGAGAGATCTCTACGTACTTGGCATTTAAAACGACTGGCGCCAGCGCGCACAAGATTATGGAGGCTGGCGCGCCTTCCTAGACGCGGCAATGACCGGTAGACGGTTGATGGCCACATAAGTAAGTAAGTAAGTAAAACCTTTTAATAATTTTATTAAAAAAACATCTTCCAAGCTGCAATAAATCCCTATCACGATTTAAAACAAAACATTCAAAATGGTTTGCTTCCAGTATGTTTATCAGCATTGATTATTGGTGCGTCCAACGTTAGACTATGAGAATGTTGGTCCTCGATTTGAAAGAAAACTAGCTTCAGATGTTTTGTCACAGAATAATCATTCAACGCCTTTACTAGCATGTACTAGTTTCAACAAAAAATTCGAATGAGAAGCTGGAACAAAAAAATTTAAACTCTAAACATAAGTTCACAAAGTCCTTCATTCTGGAAATCAAATTAATATAGACTGTTTGTTCTAAAACTCAAAGCAAAGCTTGTGGTTTGTATAGAAATAGGCTTAAGGTAGCGCCGCGCAAACTTTTAAATTATTGAAAAGCCAAATGCTACAATTAGGTGCGATACTTTAAGTCACTTTGTGCTATAAGATTTACAGTAACAAGAAATTATGAAAAAAAATTATACAAATGGAATTAAATCCTTGGTGGTAGGTGGTACCCTTGTTAAGTTCAACAACTTAGAGAAAACTAGCACTCGATTCATATGTTGAACCATAATTATGCTGCATTCATGTGTACCCTTGTAATTCGTATTTGCATATGATTTTCAGGGTTTAGAGCAAAAAAGAACAGTGTACAAGCCATAAAAACATTGATGCGAAGACCTTGAAACAAACATTGTGTACTGAATAAATGACAAATGCATATTAAAATTTCGAGTTCGGTTGGTGCTTATAAATAAAAAAGAAAATAATAAACTTTTCACTACGCTTCTTGAAATATTCATACATACTACCCGTAACTTCGAAGCTATCTATGCAAACTCAAGACTGTACAACTACAATGAGAACGCTTCAGCGTTTTTCAGTAGCATGAACACAAACACACATACACATTTGTAAACAAGAAAAGACGATTGCAGGCGCTAAGTAACTCAAGTGGCATGACCTTTTGTGTTTGGACAAAATTGCAAGCCTGGGCTTTAGTACAAAGCCTCGAAGTCATTGAGAGCAGCAAGAAAGCATAGCGATGCATATTGGTGTTGTTTGCGCAGGACAATCAAGGCTACAAGAAAGCACAGGTAGACAAAAGGCGGCAGTCAGGATGGAGCTTAGAGCAACTGACGTAGTATCGTATTGTGAAATGCGAAAGTCAAAGCCGCTTTGAATAAATGCTACATGTACGACGACAACATAGCGCGACTATGGCGATGGCGTTAGACTTTGAATTTACTCTGCGCAGCAATTGATTGGACCGAGCACTTCACGTAAAGCCTATCAAGTGTGCTGAAGCTAAGAGAGAGCAATTTATAAGTGGATGTTGTAAGTAAGCTATGGTGTATTTGCTCAACCTCTGACAGCAATTTCATAGTACCTTCTATCAGCCAAGTCACACTCAAACCAAAACCAAAACCAAAACTCGTTGAGCCATTCATGCATGCATCCATTCATTTAACCAGGCGACCACGTTCGAGGCAATGCATTTGTGCTTTGACATTTTCTTATTTTTTTGTATATTTTGTTCCTCTTTTTTTTCGTTTCAGCCACATATTCTTTATGAATTCACATTTATGGCAGTCATCATTTAGCGTTACTGTTGCCTCCTGTGTTTGGTGGCATGTTGTCTAGCTGCATGGTACAAACATATGTACTTGTATGCACAATATATGTAGTCCTAGGTAAACATTTCATAAAAGGGAGACAGATTAAGTGAATACGGGTAAGCAACGGAGTGAGATGGATGTAAAGATAGGAGGAGTTGAATGCGGTTTTACGTACACATTTACTTGATTGCTGCAAGTCAAAAATTTTTGTGCAGCAACACCTAATGGCTTTCAATGGCAATACGCTGACACCATTTTTTATAAGCGAACAAGCACACACGGTTTCATGTTGGTACGTTTTAAGGCAGCAACGTGTATCGAGATACAAACGAGCATGAATGTACAAACTTATACGATTGTATGTACATATGTAGTTACAAGGATGTGCGCTCAACAAACTTTTGTTAAGGTAGAGAAAGGAAGTTGAAAAATTTGTGGAATTTAACTGTACAAATTATCACTTTGGAATATTTCCAAGCGCTGTGCAAAAGCTATGTTTTTCAATCCAGGTCATTTATATCTAAGTAGAAGGAACTGAACGAAAATCGAAATAAGATTTAAAGATATTCAAAACGTGTTAGATATGCATTTTTAAAATCACATCAATGGAATTGTTTCTGAATTTAAAAATATTTTCAATGATTTGCGAATATTCGAAGCAGTACTTCGTACTCACACTTTGCGTCACATGGAGAACTATAAACGAATTCATGTCAACTGTTTTTGCGTTAAAAAACTTAGTACTAGGGCAACTTTATATATTACTAGCTTTTACCCGCGACTTCGTTCGCGGATCTTTCTATAAAAAGTAGCATATCTAATTACTTTTCTTATTTTGCCTCATTTGTGAAACTATACGGGGGGGGGGGGGGGGGGGTGGTGTACCGCCCCTCTAAGTTTGACTAACTTATGATGATCCTCCGCTCCGATTTTGTTCAAACTTAACAGGTTGACTTCTCCTCATACTCTTAACATGTATGCCAAATTTCATTTCTGTACCTGAAATGGATGCAAAGATATGACAAATTTTGATTATCGCTTATATGGGGATTGGACCACCCATTAACATTTAAGGAATGAAAAATAGATGTTGTCCGATTCTCCACCCTAGCCGATATGCACGCTAAAATTCACGAAAATCGGTCGAGCCGTTTCAGAGGAGTTCAATAACGTACGCCCTGACACGAGAATTTTATATATTAGAGCATTCAAAGACTGGCTAGAAAACAATATGAATATCAACATACCAATAAAAAGTGGTACTGAGATTACCTCAGCTGTCGAATATTTGAGAAATGCGATACATGAGGCAGGTACGCTATTCACACAGAAGCCAAGGGATAAGGCGCCGGACCGACATCAACCATTTTACCAGTTACAACTCATCAAATCCAAAAGAAAACTTCGTAAAAACTGGCAAGCTAGCCGTAGATCAAATGATAAGAGATTGTTTAACAATGCAGTTAGTGATCTGAAACAACGTCTTCAAGTAGTTCGAGATGAAAGCACGGCAGATAACTTGAGGCAACTTGACGCTTTTACAACAGATGATCAGTATAGCCTTTGGAGGGCTACAAAGTATCTCAAGCATCCTAAAAGAAGAAGTGTTGTTGATCATTGTCATTGTTGTTGTCATTAATAGCAATGGAGAGCGATGCCGAATTGAATTGGAAAAGGCTGAGGCTTTTGCAAGTCATTTGCATACAGTTTTTCAACCTTATCAAACTAATCTAACATCTAACGAAGACGAAGCTCTGAATTCTCTTGGGTCGCCTTGTCAAATGAGCCTGCCAATTCCTCAAACATCGATTGCCGAAGTTGAAGCCGAAATAAAACGAATTAAAAATAAAAAGTCACCCAGTTTCGATAAAATTGACGGCATCACTCTGAAAAAACTTCCAGCAAAATGTGTTCGCCTCTTAATATATATATATACAATGCAATGCAAAGGTTAGAATATTTTCCCAGTCAATGGAAATGCGCGGAGGTAATAATGATACCCAAGCCAAATAAGCCTGAAAGTAGCACCTCATCATACCGTCCGATTAGCCTGTTGGTAACTTTTTCTAAAGTATTTCAAAAAATACTTTTAAGAAGACTTTTACCAATTGTGGACGACCTCGCCATTATACCGAAACACCAGTTTGGGTTCATAAGAAATCACGGAACATCTGAACAGTGCCACCGAATTTTCAACTTCATTTCCGATGCATTTGAGAAAAAATAATAGTACTGCCAGATTTTGTTAATGACTCTATTCGATCATTCGTCATGTTGAAGTTTAACATTGAGAAAGTCAATTAGTGGTTGAGACTCTGCAGCTGAGATTCCATCATGTTTGGGATCACCGATTGGTGCAACATCCACGGTCTGAGAGAAGCAAAATGATTACTCGATGCATCACTACATCAGTAAGATCCTCTTTAAAAATTCAAAGAACAAATGGATAATCAACTTCGAGTACTAATGAAATCCAGAAGGAGTCTGCCTTTGTAATCAATCGGTTTAACGAAAGTCTCTGAAGATCCTACTGCAAACATACCATCGATTGTGTTGCTCTTCATATACAAATTGCAGAGTTTTTTTTCGTGGTATTAGTAATCGATCTTGTTTAACGTACCACCCAAGGATATATGTATATGAGTTCCTCCTTGCGACAATTGTTTTATTATTCAATACAAAGCAGCGCTAAAACTAAATATGAATCATTACATGAACTTATAAAGAGTCACTCCTAAAAGTATGCATTTTTATCCATGGTGTCGGATTGTTTGTTGCATACCGACTTATGTTTCACTTCAAAAGTTTGTTTATAAACTAACTCCATCCTCTTAACAGACCCTCTTATAGACACAGCTTCATCGTTATACAATCCTTCTACCCAAATAAAGCTTGTTATGGCGTATGGCAGTCGGCTTGCTATGGCTTATGGGAATCGAGAGGCCCAGTAGGTTTAATTATATCCTTCCAGGTAGTCACAAACTAGGGTTAAACATTAGCGACCACTAAACGAAGCTAGTTTGTTTAAAAATAGATACATTACTAAATCATTCCATATGATAAAGCTGATCAAGAATAAGCCAATAATATTTTGTTTAGCAAAAAGGTGTTACCCCTTTACCAAAAATAATGACAAAATATTGCATATACTTTTGATATATTTTTAGCAAAAATATCAAAATAGTAGAAGCAAACTTCTCTCAAGTAACTTTGGTCTTTTTACTTTGCCCAAATTTAAGTTTCTTCAGTTCTAACAAGTATGATGCACTTGACATGCATGGCGCATACGTTACGTGTTCTCCATTTGGAGCGCACATTCAGCACAGGTAAAAAAAGAAAATAATATTTGTATATATATTCAGATACATATTTGAAGCTGACATGCTGTACATGTTCGTCGTTAGTTCGGTTGGTCGATCAGAAGGTTACTTCTTTGGTCGATGGGTCTATATGCCTGTCCGTCTGTCCAACTATCAGTATATCAAGCTACAGAGGTGTCGCCACCAAACGTGTGTGTGTCTATGTGCATATAGCTGTGTGCGTACATATTTGTATGTGCATGCGTGCGTGGTCTGTCATCAACAGCATTCATTGGCAACAGTCGAGATAGTAACTGATGCAATAACGTTGATTTTTGGTCATCTAACCAAAAATACCTCAGACTGCACCCTCCTTCGCACCAGTTCGTTCCGCCAACGAGGACACACATCGTGGCCAACAAGAGCAACAATCTCAATGTTGATGTGCGGTCTGTGCATTCGGGCGTTCAGTGCAGTTTAGAACATGTGTTTGCGGTTATTTTTCGCATAATAATGTTGAATATATCGTTTATAAACATTTTATACTATGTGTACCTCGTGCATACTCGTAGCTCGAGTACTGTGATACATATAAAATGTACTCACATTGCACTAAACCAAACCAAACCAAACATACATGCACAGAATTCACCGAATGCCACGTTTTCAATCATTATTTTCATGCTATTCTAGTTAACCACAAATTTCTGGCAATCGCAAAATTTTCCAACGATTATTAAAAAATTTGTTACAGTTTATAATATTGAAGCACTTAAACTGCTATTTGAGCTGTTTTATGTAGTCAATTAATCAATCGACTATGAGTTGCAGTACTATAGACTACTTTCTATTTTAAATCTCTAACCACCGAATTATTTTATTTATTCTTAAACAGATAATCAATTGCCAAATCTGGAGAAAACAGAGAATGTGAAATCAATTCCAAGTGCAATTCATTCAGTTTTTCTATTGTTTCCTTTGAAGTGGGAGCTGTTCTGTTGTCGCGATGGAATAACACCTTTTTCTTTATGGAAATATTGATACACCCCATTAAGTGTGTACGCTCTTGAACAACATCAAAAGTCGAGTCGATATAGACATGGAGTTTTTTGATATTTTTAGATTCTCCCTAACTACAGTCAGATAATACATTAAATAAACGTATCTACCGCAATATAAGGGCCACAATATTTTATTATTTCAAACATTGTTATGTTATTCGATAGCATTTTTATCGATTGTTGCGGAATCTCTTGTCATTCCCAAACTCTTCTTCACAAAAACTTATCAGGAAGAATACAAATCGATTGACATTCCATTGAATACCTTTGGATGAAACACATTTTTTCACACATTTTCGAGTAACTGAATCCAAACTCGGCAGCTAAGATTTTTTTCGATCGTGTTTCGAATCAATAAAAATTAAATATTAGAGATATAACTAGTTAAATCCAACTTGGAAATACTGAAACGGGATTTCGAGTTGAATAAACAGTCCTCACTCAACTCCCAAAGAAGCAAAAAAATGAGTAAAATCTTCGATTGCCTGCAATGACAACTCGTTGCGGAATCCACATGTTGTAAGAAAGATGTGAAAAGCCAAGAAGAGACAAAACACGCAACAAGAATTTTGTTATCATGTTCCTAAAAAAAAATGAAATTTTCGAAAAAAAAAAGGGACAGTTCACCTTACTTACGGAGTAAGTACGGAGAGATCTATTCATACCTGTCCATTCCAACGCATGCCCGGTTGTACTCTATTTTGTCGTCCACCAATAAAGTTTGGGCCCCCACGTAAGCCATGCGTTCTGGAGCTCTTTTACCCTTTCGAATGAGGTGCCCAGCCCAGTGCAGCCGCTGAAATTTTATGCGCTGGACTATGTCAACCTCATCGAATAGCTCGTACAGCTCGCGGTTCATACGGGACTTAAACTCGTCGCCGACTCTAATAGCACCGAAAATCCTGCGAAGAATCTTCCTCTCGGTGACTTCCAACGCTGTTTCATCTGACTCATTCACGGTTCATGCCTCTGCGCCATACAATGGGACCGGGAGTATCAGCGTCTTATAGATCTTTATTTTCGTCTTTCGAGAGAGGGCTTTACTTCTCCTTTTTTTCTTGCTCAGTCCAAAAAAGCATCTGTTTGCAAGCCTGATTCTTCGCCTGATCTTTAGGCTGACGTTGTTGTTGCTTGTTATCTCTGTTCGAAAATTGACGAAGTTTTCTACAACACTGAAGTTGAAATTCTCCATCGTCACTGATAGTCCAAGACGCGATGACGGAGTACTTTGTCTTGTCCTCATTCACCGCTAGACCCAAGAGACGAGACGACACATGAGACGAGACTGTGAACCCTTTGCTGACTCGCCGTTCCTGCGTACCGATGATATCGATGTCATCAGCGAAAGCGAGCAGCATCACTTTCTTTTGGAAGATCGAGCCCGACATGCTCTGTATATACGGGCACTGGCGTAGAATGTATTCCATCAGAAGATTGAAAAAATCGCACTACAGAGCATCGCCCTGCCTGAAACCTCTCTTGGTATCAAAGGGGTCGGAAAGGTATTTCCCTACCCTGACAACGCTTTGTGTGTGAGATAGCGTCGACATGAAAAGACGGACAATCTTTGCCGGGATACCGAGTACAGACTTCAATAGTATCGACGTGTCGGTAGCGGTTTTTTAGTCGACAAATAGATATGTGTGTGTCTTTGTTGAACTCACGGGTCTTTTCCAAGATTTGTCGTAATGTGAATATTTGGTCACTGGTCGACCTTTTTGGTCTGAAGCCACACTGATATCGTCCTATCAGTGAATCCGTATGCCTCTTCAACCTAGTACACAATACGCGCAACAGAGTCTTATATCCAATGGAATTCCGCGGTAATTGGCACAAACAGCGAGGGCCCCTTCTCTTAAAGATATGACAGAGAACACTGAGATTCCAGTCATTGGGTATGCGTTCATCGGACCATATTTTGCATAAAAGTTGGTGCATACTCCTAACCAACTCTTCGCCGCCGGTCTTAAATAACTCAGCTGGCAGCCTATCAGAGCCTGCCGCTTTGTTATTTTTCAGCTTTTTAATAACTGAATCGACCTCGTAATAGTCCGGTGGCTCTACAATAGTGCCATCATTAACTGGTGGTTCCGGTGTCATTTCTCTGTCGGCGGAATTCTGCGCTTCATCGCCTCCGAGTAGTTTGGAGAAATGACTCCTCCATAATCTCAGTGATTCCTGTTCACCCGTTACCAGAATTCCTTTGTCATCCTTACAGAAAGTTACACCGGGCTTAAAACCTTCAGTCAGACGCTTGATCTTTCGATAGAATTTTCGAGCTTCATTTCTGTCACGTAGCATCTCAACATTCTCAAACTCCCGCCTTTCTTGCTCCTTTTTCTTGCGTCTGAAAATTCGTTTCTCCTCTCTACGTTTCTCTCGATATCGCTCTCTAACAGCTCGCGTTACTCCCGACTGCATAGTTCGCTGATAGGAATTCTTTACAGGTTTTGTATAACCAATAACATCCTTGGCAGCCCTATCCATGGAGCGGGTGATATGTTTTCACTGCTCACAAATTTCTCGAGAAGACGGAGAGGTTTCCCGGAGCAGTCGGGATAGTGTGTTTGAAAAGGCTGCGGCGGTCTGTTCTGATTGCAGCTTGACGACGTCACCACATCCAAATTCGTACTTACTCGCATGGCAGCTGTAGTAGATGTCACAGGATGCTTTTTTAGAGCAACCCTGTCCTATCCATCGGATTTCTTGAATTGCAGTGATGGCAGCCTTGCATCTTTCGAGGACATCAACCAGCTGGATATTTGCACCATCGCAATTAAGGGTGCGGACATTCCAGGTGCATATCCTTAAATCATGATCCTTATATCGTTTGCGGCGTTCGTCATCATAGTGTTCCTTCCGAGACTTCTTAGTTGTGTTCATTGGAGGTTTTTTTTTTTAAAGTGGCGGGTCCCAAGCCCAGCGCACCAACCCCTTATTAAAGGAGAGGGGGCCGCTTCGCCTTCTCATGGTAGCTCACCTCTGAACTGGTGTTCATAAGCTACCCAGGAGATACGTTTTCTAACTGACTTGAGAGCTGCTTGGACCGTTTGTAACAAGAATCATTGTTGGCCATTCCCAAGTGAATGGCAGTCAACAACTTTTCTCACAATGCGAACTTGAGCAAACGAGTCCCAATCGCTTTTTCAGCTTATCCGAGTCAATTTAGGATTCACAAATGATTCGCATATTGATGACATTAGAAACATTCTGAGTAATCACAAAAATGCTATTTCGACTAGAATCTTTCGTGCAGCCTAAGTCACCGGCACACCTTTGGTAAAAGTATAATTTGACGTTGAACCCGACGTCGTTTAGATGGAAAAATATTTACTTAATATGAGTAAAATGTTTTTGTGACAGTTAATAAAATTGTGGTGTGCCATGCAACTGATATTAAGTAAATTATTTTTCAGTGTATTATAGATACTGCAAATTGGTTTGTTTGTATTTGTTTTGGTTTTGCAAATTTGATACGATTTTCAAGTGAAGGTCAGTGAGAATATTAATTGTTCTTCATTTACGCTCCGGCTCGTTAATCAGTACGTCATGGTTTCTAATTGATTCGTTGCATTATTATTTTATTTTTGCTACGAACTAAATTTTCTTGGGTTCTTGTTTTCATGAGTCAATATAAGAACATCAAACCACTGCTTCCTATCTATTATTGGATTATTACACATATCTGCATATGATGCCCAGTGGAAGCCACCACCGAAGCCACAAACTGACGTGGTACAATCGCTTGGCTAAACAAAAGGTTTCACATGAGATTGTTACGGGTACAAACAAAAGATAAATGCTGCGAATCGAATGTAAGGCAACTAAGGCCTGTAAATGTCAGAGTGAACTCAAGCGCAGCTTGTAAATCATATTATTCATAATATTTTCGACGCTCACAAATGGATAGAAAAACACTTAGCTATTCTCACACATACATAGATACAAACATACAAACTCATACTCAGCAATGCAAACAAAATCTTTTAGCGGCTTACATCGCGAATGCTTACAATTTTTTGCTGCTGTCGTGTTTGCATTTTGAATTCCATAAATAATATTGGAGAGAGAATGTGATGATGTGTATGTAGATAGCGGGAACCTGCATGGTAAGACACGAACAATTTTGCATGTAATGGTGACATAAGTATTTATCACAATGATAAAATCGAAACACAAAGAAATAAAGTATGAAATAAAAATATTAGCTTCGGTTAAACCGAAGCTTTAATACTATTCACACATATCTAAATAATAAATGACTTTAGGGCCAATGATTTTATCAAAATAATCATTCATTCCGTGTTTTAAGGCAGCACAACTTAAAAGAAATGTTAACATGCAAAACCTTAAAGGATAGGATAGAACATTAATATATGTGTATTGTATGTTCTCTATATAAGAACCACCACATCGAATTCTAAGTTGATATATGCCCCAATAAAAAAGTTTTGCATACAAAACCTAAAATGTGTGCACTGAGTTTGTATAGGTCTTCATATTGAAGCGGACTTGTTCACAGTGATTGAGGTTTATATTCAGCATCGGAACATAACATGGATCCATTCCCAAGAGAGTTCGTTTGTACTGGTGCTATCTCAGGCTGTTGCTCAATTTAAGCCAGTACAGAAGAAGACGATCTGGCGTCACTATTCATCCGTGCAGTGTTAACTTCATTTTTTCACTGCATGTTCCGGAGGGACATGTGGCTCAACGTTCTTACGCACGCTCTTTGTGGTGTTGGTCCTTAGTACAGACACAGGTTCCATTTGAACACTTACATAATAAGCACCATTTGAGATCGTCTACACCACCTAAGACTTCTGGTGGTGGTTAGAGCGATTTCCTATCAACTGAACTGCTCAGCTGCGTTGCATTGACAGTTGCGCCATGAGTTTTATTATGAAGCGAGAAACGTTCGAGTGTTAAGTCGGTGTGTCAAAGCTGATGGTCTTCCTATATGGTTAGCGATTAGATGTGATCTCGTTGTTATTGTTATTTTGGAGAAATAACTTAAAAATTTTATTGCTGCCGCCAATAAGTCAAAATAATTAAGAGCATATATTCTGTATTGAAGTCGGAAGACTATGCTGGTAAACTCTTGACATAAACGTTTTTTCAATTCTATTCCCTTTGGCTCGACGGCTTCAACGATTTTATTGTAGCACCTAATTAACCTTTACCATTTGACGGTTACGATGACTTTGCTACGTTTATAAAGGTAATCAGAAGAAACAAGGATTGTTGCTAAAGTTGGAATTGAAAATTTCTCAATAAGGATGGAAAATATATAGTCAAAGGTCATATGGGGGAAATTTTTACTTCAACTGGAGCATAAAAACCGAGTATAGTACATGCTTTACGATGTTTGGGAATAACAATTAAAAGTTACAAAACCGTGTATAGTTTCGTTGTATGTGTGGAGATTGTTTTTTAGGATATTTAATTTCTTACGCCCAAAATAATCAGCCGATTTCGATAAGATGTTCACTGTCTAAGCCAATTCGATGTTACTGAACTCTCATGCCCTCGTTTGTTAGATAATATGGATATGTTACATCTATTTTGACATTTAAACTAACAGAATATACCAGCTAGCGTGTGCAGGGTATAAACAATAATTTTTTTTAAGAGAAGTTGTATGAAAACTGCGAATATATTTTCTCCTTTTTAGAAATGGAATGAGTTCTCGGTCGGTGCGCATTTGATGTGGTATTATTTCGCAATATATATATAAGTATAACACATTTACAAATTGTGCACGCACACTTTTATGCACACACAACACAACAGAACACAACACAACACAATCCATACATATATATAACGTGTGATAAATGATAACAAATTAGCGGTTTCTTTCTATCTCGTCCCCCATGGCGAAAATGAAAGAGCATGGAAGCATTCATTCATGATATACGCTGCAAAGTTGCCACAAAGCAATAAATCACGATACCTGGCGGCCTCGATACAAAAGAGTACATTTGCGATTGTTTATGTAAGTGAATCCGGTTAACATTTGTGAACTTCGTGCAATAATAATAAAGATATTTAAATGGCAAACTTGATGTTAATATTGTTAATAGGCAAGCATTTTAATTTGTTGACCCTATTGGGTAGAAGGGTCATAACTGATGACGAAACATGGATATATGGTTATACTGCAGAAACCCAATCTCAATAATTGAAAGTTTTGAGCCCGAAAAGATCTAAATGTGTGTGAAAAGATCTAAATTTTTTTTGGTCAGTCGAAGACCAACTAACACGGCAGAAGGAGTTCTTTGAAATCGATGGCACTGAGTCAGAAACTCCAGCAATTCCCAACACCGAGCAGCGTCGAAAACTACTGGGGACGAAATAGCCCTGGCCTTAAGTAAGCTAAAAAACAACAGCTGCTGGGCCAGATGGTATACCGGCCGAACTGCTTAAATACAGCGCAAACACCAGCTCATGCGCCCGACTCCCCATTATTCGTTCGCCATGAATATCTGCCACCATTCCAGATGACTGAAAGGAAGGGGTCACTATCCCCAAAAAGGTGGACCTAAGTCAGTACAGAAATTGGCGTGGTATAACGCATTTAAACTCCGTTCAAAAATTATTGCCATTCATCATATATTACGCATCATTGTGGAACAATCAGTTGAGTGGAGGTCCCTGTTATATCTTCATTTCGTGCATTTCCAGCGGGCGTTTGAGACACGATATGGCGGTCACTGAGCAGCTGTGGGATCCCTGACAAAATCATTGATCACATAAAGGCTCTTTACGAGGACGCAGCTCTCATTGTACGGTTTAAAGGCAATAACAACAATAATTTCATTATAAACAGAGGTGTCCGACATGGTTGTGTACCGTCACCACTCCTTTTCATAGCGTTCCTCGACGGGGTTCTAAAGCGCACAAGCGCGAAGGTGCCAGAAGGCCTACAGTGGAGGCTTAATCAGAAGCTGAGCGACTTAGATTATGCTGTTGACATCTGCTTTAAGACGCACACGCATAGTGGTGCTGCGTAGCCTGGAAGCTAATGCTGGTGCAATAGGTCTGAAAATCAATTTATCAAAAACAAAGTTGATGCGTCTGCAAACAACTTCAGCACCATTGTCACCATTGAAAATGTTGAGAAGTTCGCCTATCTTGGCAGTTATATTACAGCTGATAGGGGTGCAGCGATAGACTCAGCAAAGCGCGGACTGCTTTTTGAAAACTCGACAAAGTATGGTGCTCATGCACGCTTTCATTGAGATCGATATTAAAAGTATTCAACATCAGTGTAAAACTTAGACTATTGTATGGATGAGACGTGGATGGTTTCAGACATGATAGGCAGAAAGCTTCAATCTTTCGTTAACAAATATCTAAGCATTATCTGTCTCATATGCCCTCGACGTCAGATTTTTAGGCCCTGTAACGAAGGTACAAGAGCCTATTGGTTTTGTGCAAATGTATGTAACAGGTAGAAATAATGGTTGGAGACCCTCCAAAGTTATCCCCATTATGGTCAGGAGTGAAAGAGGTGTCGATATAGCTATGTTCGTCTGTTCGTCCGTCTGTCTGTATGAACGAAAGGATCTCGGAAACGGTAATAGATAGAGACTTCGTGTTTTTTGCATTCGACTTGGACTGCTCCGGAATTTCACAAGTTTATTTTAAAGTTTATTTTATTCAGATAACTAGTCCTACCCAAATAAAAGTTTTTGTTTTTTAATATCATTTCATTTCATGATCCTTTTGTAAGGTCTAACGTAGAAATCAATTTACATCCCCCAATTTATCAAATATTTCATCCATATTTAGAATTAGGAAGCTATCTTTTATTGTTTCTCTGTTTAGCTTTTGATAATCAACGACTAAGCTCCATTTCCGTTTATTAGAAGCATCTATTTTTTCTGAACTACTTATAAAAGGCTATTATATGGACTGTTTGAATGTTGCATTATTTCCTATTGTCTTCTTTATATATTTCAGGACACGGGTTAGCTTTCGAGTAGACCGGATGAAATGTAATTTTATACTTAATTTCATTAGCAAATGATAAATTGTCTCCTTCTTTATAAAACGAATGTTAAAATTTTTCTGCAACCGAATCGTTGTTTTGATATCAAAATGATCCATGCGAATCAGGCTACATATGTTTGATTCTGGCTTAATTTTATTTTGAAATTGTTGCATATAAAAATCGAATTTAAGATTTATAAGTTTTTATTGATGCTTTAAATAAATCGACAAAGTTGGTGAAAATTGTATTCTAGGAATTCGTTTTACTTTTAACTTTGTATAGCATGAAAATGAACAATTTTTGTTTATTTTGATTGTGCTTCCCATGGATTTAAGCCTAATGTCATCATCTTTATTCCAATTAGGGTGTCATACATTTTAATTAATGACATTCAACTCTAATCCAGTATAAATAATGGAATGAAGTGTTATTAATTTTATTTTTGTTTTTATTTAGGGTAGTCGCCTCATACCCTCAAAATTTACATTAGCCTGGTCTATATCCATCTACATAGCTCCTATAATTTGCTTTATTTATGTTGCCTTCGTATTTAGGCCCTGTACCGAAGGTAAAAGATCCTATTGGTTTTGTGCAAATCTATGTAACAGGTAGATATAATGGTCGGAGACTCCTCAAAGTTACCCCCATTATGGTCAGGAGTAATAGAGTAGGATATAGCCATGTCCGTCTGTCCGTCCGAACGAAAGGATCTCGGAAACGGTAATGGATAGAGACTTCGTTCTTTTTGCATTCGACTAGGACTTCGCCGGATTTTTACAAGTTTATTTTAAATTTTTGATACTAACCATAACATATTATTTGGATGAATAAGACACCGGAAACTGTTCGATTTTGCCGTCCACTGAGATTAGAAGAAAAATAGCTTAGATTTCCAGAATCGTAATAGAATTAATTTTTAACAAATTGTTGTAGAAAATATGTATTTATGGAATATGCTGGACAAATGACCCAAAGGTCTTGAATATATATACAGGCACCAGTTCTTGCCAGTCCTGCCCAATATGCGGAGCGAAGACAATGCATTAACTTAATATAAATGACTTTACTCCCAGATTAATGTTGCTGTCAAGTTCTGCATTGGTTATAAGGCGGATATATGCAAAAAAATTTGAAATCTCAACTATTCCTGAATAATAGATTTTAGGACCTTAAATTAAATTATAAGCCAAGAGATTTATAATCAAAAAATTTTGTGTAGTTCGGCCATATCGGCTAAATAACGGATATAGTAAAAATCGGTAAAATCAAAAAACAAGTTCAAGTGTAGTTCATCTTAGAATATATAATTATAAACCAAATTTGGGGTTAATATCAAAAAATTTTAAATTAATGCCAAAAAAAGGGCAAAAAAACCATGGTGCAATGGTTTAATTTTGAGACCCCATTTTCACAACAAGGGACTCTTCGTGATGTTCCATGGATACCGATTTGAGTTTCCATAATCAGTAGCTACTTCGAGCGGTGACCTGTACTGGTACAGGGCTTCTTACAATCGGTTACGCCCGACTATAATTTTCTAACTTGTTTTTTAAAAGCTTTGTTTGAATATTGATAGCATGATAGTTTAGATGATCATTGCTAAAATTGTTCCTAAAACTGGGTTTATTATTCCTATTTTTTCTGTTAAGTGCATACAGCGTCTAGTTTTGATGTCTAGCTTCCAGAATAATTTTATATGAGTCGCCTAATGTATCCGGATTTCTAGTAAAAATCCTCATCTCGGCATTCACATTGTAACTTATGCACTTAAATATGTTCACCAATATTTTACGTGGCTTCTTTGTCACAGCAATAATAAAATGCAAACTTTCTAAGTTTTTAGTGAATTTGAGTATTTCATCCCTGACAAACGGTTTGCTGAAATCCTGTTCAATGCTATAATTGGTAATGTACCAAGGAACACTAACGATGCTTTGAAGCAATTTGTTTTGATATCGCTGAATCTTTTCTATATTTGAGTTACTTGTTGTACCTTAAAGTGGCATGGCTTACTTACAGACCAGCTTTAACATTATTTCAAACTAGCCCATTAGCATGTGTACCAAATTTCATTGCGAAGATATGAAAAATTTGAATTAACGCTCGTCATGTGGAGGCCAAAACTAAAAGGAATACTTCATTCCCATTAACATATATATCATATTCCTTAGCTTACTTCAAATCGATGCAAAGATATGATCAATTTTTATTATCGTTTATATGGGACTGTTGGGGCATCGCCGCCTCCGATTTTGACGAAAAGCAGCCTTTGTGCTTTCCCAGCAAATTGGCTTAGCTATTTAGACTTGAAAAAGTAAAAGACTAACTTTGATGTGGTGTTTGTGTGGAGACGGGTGGTTAGGTGGTGAAGACAGGGAAAGTGGTTGAGGGGAGAATGGGGAGTGGTAGGTGAGCAGGGAGACCCAAACTAAAACCATTCACTTGTGCTTAGTTCAATTCGTTATATTAATATTAAATAATAATAATAAAATTAAAAGTTAATCAGCTGCAAATACTGGAGTCTTTTTTAAAAGAAACATTTAACTTTCTCATCTCAAATTTGATGCCAGATTCACCCTCTTTAAGCGCTGTACCGAAGCGCTTTACTCGAAGTTCTACAGTTTACAATAAACGAGGGGTCTTCAAAAAGTTTCACTTCTGCTGTGTGGTCCAGAAGCGCGAGTTTTTTTTTTATTTTGTATAGGGATGCCAGGATACCTATCGAATGCTTGTTGAATGTCAAGTAAGACAACAGTACAATATTTTTTGTCCTCAATATGGTTATTGCAAGTCCGCAAAATTTACGAAGATATTTAAGTAGTCGTTGCAGCGAGATTTGCTTGGACTACATAATATGAAAGAGCGTATTTTTTTTAAGAAAACTGTAATATTAAATTTTTCGAATAGTATTTGATAATAATAAACTCGGAACAGCACTGACCAAATTAAATTTCTGTATTGTTGTTTTATAAAAATTAAATAAAAATAAAAGAAATTTCAGTAATTATGTTGCAGTGTTTATCCAGGGGGTCTCCGATTGCTCCTTCAATGTGTTTAAAACTTTCCGAGAAATGAATAATGCCATTTCGCAGAAATCTTTCAGAAATCTGCATATAAGTAGTTTCGAAATATCTTAGTTTAGCTTCTATAGCTCTAATAGTAAATTATCTGCAGTTTCTTGTTCGATACAACCGGACTGAAGGGCGAACAGACACGACTATGTCGACACAGCTTTCGATAGCAATTTTGATCTGCCAGGTCTTCTTTTTCCAGATAAACGCATTATTTTCCAAGTCGACTAATTTTCTGTCGAATGGGGTTCGTATTATACAATAGAATAGCACAATTCCTTGGGCAAGGATTGTACTCGTTTAAACTGAGGTTGGTTTCAGCGCAAAAAAAAAAGAAATAAAACTGATTTACAGTGATATGCTTCTAGAGCGCAATGTGTAGCTCCTAAAAAGAAGAATCTATAAATAACAGTAAAAATATGCGAAAGTAAAGTATCATCTCCAGCATTTGAAAGTTATAGGCACTGGTAGGAAGCATCAATAAGAGTAGCAAAACGAAATGAAAGTTAAAGCTTGCTCCATGCGACGACCCCAAATGTAAACTTCGTGCAGTTGTAGTTGTTCATAATTCATGCGCAAAACTTGAGAGCCAAGTATGAACGACTGAGGATACTGTTGCAAGGCAGGAATGGGTAGGCTGGGAGTATCAGGAAGTTAGGCGTGCAGTGCAGTTCTGGTGCTTTAATTATTATATGCAGATTCGCGCCAAGGCAATGTGGGTACGTCTACTGAAAAAGTGTGTGTGTAAGTGCGGCATGTGAAATTTAATGAGCAGCCGCTAAGCTAAAATTCGCTGCAGCAGCACCAAGGATTATGCATACATTGCGAAATGCTATAAGCAATTTATATATATATATATATATATATATATATAATATACATATAAACATGGGTGAATATGTGTGTGTCATACTGTTTGGTGGGGCATGCAAATCTCTTGCTAAAGGGCGTAAAACTTATTTCATTTAATTTTCAGAACAACAACACGAAAAAGTGGCATAAGACCATACAGCTCGTGCTACATACACACATAGTTGCTAGTTGATAGAACGAGTTTACAACACTGGCGATTTAAATTTGCTGAAAATATAAACTTGCAACACATTAAAGCAATACATCTAAGTTGAGGAAAGTATATCAATAATATGCAAATGTATTATTAGAATTATTCCTTACTTAGACTTAGATTAAGCCACAAATAATCTATGATTTATATAGCATATGCAACAGAGTTTTTAGGTCTACTTTCGAATTTTGATGGAGTACTTAAAATATTTTTAGATGCACCTTTTTGGGCTTGAGCCATCTGGTTGGTTTACACAATGTATCTAAGTCCAATTTTACTTTTCTATAAGCTTAACTGAAAGTAAATTAAATAAATGATTCATAAAACTATTTAGCAAGGACTTTCGCTAGACAGCGTCTTCACATTATAAATTGGTAAACATTATTCGGAACATGAAGACGGAGTCTTTAATTATAAACGCTTGTTCCCTCTTAATAGAAATGTGTTATAATTTTGATTGTTCTGAGGCGTGAACAACCGGTAAGTTTGATAAGTTTGATTCCTTGGCAAAATGTTGATAGTTTCAGTTGTACAGAGTACCCTTCCGGACTATCAGTTTGGTTTCAGGCATGCTGCGCCATGCAATACTCCACCGCGACACCAAGCTTTTAAAGTCCACGCTAATCATTTGGCTTTGGTGTTAGCAACTATTAGTCAAGCTTGACATAATAACTAGGTTTCACACTTTTTTCGATGCGGAGGTTAAATTTAGTGGTTCAGTATTGTGACGAAACTAATCGTCTCGCACAATTTTATTTTAAGTAATTTTATCTTAAGTGTCGTGCAATATATTTTTATCATGGGTGTAGCTTAGAATAAAGTAATCCAAACTTGGTTTATGTAGGGCCAGTATGTAGTGTTGGAAATAAATTACCTTTCACGCGAAGCATGCCATAATTTTTGTCACAAACGATTGTCAATGTCATGATCCTTTTTGCCAGCGGTTTAAATGGAGAGCTGTGACGTGAAGTGTGCTGGACTTAGTCATGTGACTAGCATTTGCTCCGCATACGCAAAGTGTTCTTCTGCTATTGCCACTAGCTAAGATTTGCCTCTGTGGCTGACAGCTTTTCGCGGGATTAGCGTCTGTGGCTGATATCTCTCCTCGGCCGCATATATTCCACGAGTAACGTTTGCTAGGATTGGCCTCTGTGGTTAATAGTTCGTCGCGATCGAGTATACTTCGCGAGTGACATTAGGAAAATCTCAGTATACCAGACACAGTTATTAACCTCGCCTCATTCAAACAAAAAACCCATGAGCACACACACACACTCACATGCACGCAAACTATCATTTACGCACCGACTAACACGATCTGATACTAACAGATCCACACACAAACCTATCTACATTATCATATCCAAGGGCGTAACCATGGAGCGCCAGAAATTCGACCGCAAAGGCATGAAAATCTGAGATCTAATTTGGTAGTTCAGTCGATCGCAAATAATTAGGAACGTGTTTTGAGATTTTCGGAAGTTCCACATTTAATGAAAGTTTTGTATTCTACTTAAAATGTCGCGTCGTTTTTGTTTGAATAAACCAATGAGATTTTGAGAACTGCTGCAAAACTTCCAAAGAAAAAGTACTTGAAGAATGCAGGTCAACAAAGTTTCTTCATTTGTTAACAAAACTTCTTGACACTAACAAAGCTGAGAAAGAAAATTGATAAAAAAGAATCATCGATAGTTAAAAATTTTGTTAACCTTGCTCCAAAGCTTGTTATTAACCTAACAGCTGTGTTTTTTTTTTTGTAAAATGGGGGCTTCCTCAAACACTCATATAAGCCGGTTCGAAAAGTTGTAACTCATACGAAGTCCCCAGCTACGATATTTGACTTCAAAAATCTACAGAGTCCTATTAATCACACTGTTCAAAGGATCGTTAAAGTGGAGACACATATTTTCCAAGAGATCAACGGCCAATAATTATAACTATTAAATATTTTTTCCTACAAAACAAAATATATATACGATCGTTTATATGGCACCTTTATATATATGAGATATGTATTCTTGTATGGCATGACCATTTCGAAAAATTATATATTGTATATTGTTTTGGGGTTTACTGTGTTTCTTGGTTCAATTTGGTGCACTCGATAGAGTTAGTGCGGTTATAAAAAGAACGATTTGGCGAAAAATAGAGTTTAACGAATTTTCTTTCTTTAAATGGAATTCATTGTTATGTATATATACATCCAAAATATTGGAGCTTACACAATCAAAGAGACATCTCAAATTTTCTTTAGACTTATAGAAAGATATCTCAAACATTCCTGGCATCCGAAAACAGATACATGGCATTATATCTGATTTGGCAGATTTTGCCTATTTTTATATAGTTTCAAATTAAAAGTAGCTCAAACAATACATTTATTGAAAAAAACATATGCGGAAATATATGATCGCGTGCTAAATTATGATCGAAGCTTGTAATAAAACCAATGAAGATTTTTCAACATGATGACTACCATTAAAAACCTACATGTTTCCATTTTAGTTTAAAATTAACAGCTTCAAACAATTTTGTTCCATTAAGCAGATTTCTGGAATTTTCTAGATTAAGTCGAAAAGTAGTTCAATATATTGTCTCGAGCTAAATTCACTTTTTATCAAATAACTTTTTATCAAATCGACAGAATCTATATTTTGCATAAAACGCTATTAAAAAATATGAACACTGAAAAAAAATTGTTTTATTTTCTTACCAAAGAACGTGACACGAGTAAGTATGTCGCGTTCGGGATCATTCATATAGAATTAGAGGCTATAGCAGATTATTCAACTTCTTTAGATAACTAGAGCTGAAGGAAAGCGTCATACTCTATTCTGAGTATTTGTATGGAAACAATTTTATTGTAGTTAATTTAGTTGCAATAAAACGGATTAACACGGATTGATATAGGAATTCATTCTCTTGCAACATCAGTTTTAGGGGGCACAGAGGTACGCAGTCATTTCAAACCATGACCTAATGTCTTGGACCAGGATTATCAAAAAAGATTCATGAGTTTACAATACATTCACCGATGCTTCCATAGATTTACGCAGGCAAATATTGTGAATATAGGCACCTAAGCAAAAGAACATGACTAAAACGATTCGCAGATTACGAAAATATATTGGCTCTATAAAAGGAACGATTTCTAGTAGTCTAAAAAACCATACTGTGACATCTACTATAACTGCCATGCGAGTGAGCGCGAATTTGGATGTGGTTTCGTGGTGAGTAGGAAACTACGTGGCCTTGTCTCTAGGTTCACGCCTAAAGATTTTAATATAAGCCTGATTTGTGCGCACGCCCCGACGAAAGAGAAAGACGACGAAGCTAAAGATGAGTGCTATGAGCGCTTGAAACGTCTGTACGAGCGCAATCCCAAACACGGTGTCAAAATCGTGCTTGACGGTTTCAACGCCAAGATTGGGAATGAAGGAATCTTTGGCCCAGCCGTCGGAAAATTTAGCCTTCACGATACTTCCTCCAATAATGCTGCAGTCGGGAGCAACGCGAACTGTTAGAGAGCGATAGCGAGAGAAACGGAGAGAGGAGAACGCCTTTACAGACGCATAAAAAAGGAGAAAGAAAGGCGGAAGTTTGAGGATTTTGAGGTGTTACGTGACAGAAATGAAACTCGAAAACTTTATTAAAGGGTCAAGCGGCTGACTGAAGGTTTTAAGCCCGGATTAACTTTCTGTAAGATGAAAATGGAAATCTGGTTACTGAGGAACAGGAATCACTTATATTATGGATGAGTCATTTTGCTAAACTTCTTGGATGCGATGAATCGCACAATTCTGCCGATACAGAAATGACACCGGAACTATTAGTAAATGTTGGCACTGTTCTAAAGCCACCGGACTATAAGGAGGTCGATTCTCTTATTAAAAAGTTATAAAAAAACGGAGCAGGCACTGATGCATTGCCAGCTGAGTTATTTAAGACCCGCGGTGAAGAGTTGGTTAGGAGTATGCACCAAAGTGATCCTGCTCGCTTACGCCGATGCCATGTCATCGGAACGCAGAAACAGCGAGTCAGCAAGGCGTTCTCAGAGATTGATAAACAGTCTCGGCTCATGGGTTTAGCGTTGAATGAAGACAAGTCGAAGTACTTGGTGTCTTTTCGCACTCCGTCGTCGCGTTTTGAACGGTCAGCGACAATGGAGAATTTCAACTTCAGTGTTGTAGAAAACTTCGTCTATCTTGGATCAGAGATAACCAGCAAAAACCACGTCAGCCTGGAGATCAAGCGAAGAATCACGCTTGCAAACAAATGCATTTTTGGGCTGAGCATGCAAATGAGAAGTAAAGCTCTCTCTCGAAAGACAAAAATCAAGATCTTTAAGACGCTGATACTTACGGTCCTATTGTATGGCGCAGAGGCATGGGCCGTGATTGAGTCGGACGAGACAGCGTTGGAAGTCTTTGAGAGGAAGATTCTTCGCAGGATCTTTGGTCCTATTAGAGTCGGCAACGAGATTAGGTTCCGTATGAACCGCGAGCTATACGAGCTATTCGATGAGGTTAAGATAGTCCAACGCATAATATTCCAGAGGCTGCTCTGGGCTGG
The DNA here is from genome assembly GCA_035044805.1 of Leucophenga maculata. Classification (NCBI taxonomy): domain Eukaryota; kingdom Metazoa; phylum Arthropoda; class Insecta; order Diptera; family Drosophilidae; genus Leucophenga; species Leucophenga maculata. Next base: position 31,449 of record JAWNNP010001220.1, on the reverse strand, counting down.
GCACCTCATTCGGATGGATGAAAGAGCTCCAGCACGCATGGCATACATGGGGGGCCCAAACTTGATTGGTGGACGACGGAATAGAGGACGAACGTGCACGCGTTGGAATGACCATGTATGGAGAGATCTCTGCGTACTTGGAGGCTGGCACGCATTCATATATGCGGCCATGACCGAAAGACGGTAGATGGCCATTTAAGTAAGTAAGTAAAGTACGAAACACAAATTGTTAGCTAAAATAGCAAGAATAACTAAAATTTTTTCATATAAAAACTCAAAACGAGGGCTTTTTAAATCCTGTACCGAAGGTACAAGAGCCTATTGGGTTTGTGCAAATGTATGTAACAGGTAGAAATAATGGTCGGAGACCCCCCAAAGTTACCCCCATTATGGTCAGGAGTATTAGAGGAGTCGATATAGACATGTCCGTCTGTCCGTCCGTCCGCCCGTCCGTCTGTCCGTCTGTATGAACGAAAGGATCTCGGAAACGGTAATAGATAGAGACTTCGTGTTTTTTGCATTCGACTTGGACTGCTCCGGAATTTGACAAGTTTATTTTAAAATTTTTCCCCTCTCTCCCCCTTCACCATAAAATCACCCCCAAGGCTAAAAATTTCTTCGGCACCAATATAAAGTTAACGCCTCTTTAAGCCAAAATCAAAAAAGTTCATCAAAATCGGATAATAAATGACGATTTTATAAGCAATTGAATTTGAACGACCCCCCTTTTCTTTTCATTCATATTCGCGCAGTGGGAAGTGGTCATGTGTTTGGTCATAAACTCGGGAAACATTTAGGGCCTCTTACAGTCGGTTACGCCCGACTGAAATTTCCTAACTTGTTTTTATTTGGTATTTCACTTTAGAGAGGGGATAGTACGTACCTAGTTATCAAAAGAGGAAATAGAATAGACTAAAGATCTACACATGAAATTTCAACATTTTATAGTTTCCATGTTCTTGATGTTGGTACGAAAAGACCAGACAATCGGTTATATTGGCAGCGTTTTGTATGGAGGGTACCCCCTTAAGTGTTCCGAATTCGAGCTGAATTGACAGCAACAACATTTATTTTATACAAAAAGCTAGAGAAGGACTGCATACTGTTATGTGTGCTTTGCAATGTTAATAAACAGTATACAGTCTGTCAAGAATGTATCGGTATTTGTCTAACTACTACTTGCCGGGTAGTAGTTAAACAGGAAAGTAACAGTATTAGTAACACTGTCCCTTATTATGATATAAATTTTTAGCGCGATCTATCAACGAGTGTGTTAACAGCAGCTGTTTAAGTCAGTCGACCTTAGTAGTGCCATGATACAATAGCAGAGAGCAAAAGAGCGATACAAATGATTTAAGTGAGCACACATTTGCATAAGTGCATTTCTACGTAAACAAGCTGCTATATACACATACATGCGTATAATCGTATGTTTGTGGCTTGGTTTTACTTTTTGTGCTGCAGGAAAAAAGTTTACATATGAACGATGCGCAACAAACGATGCGTACACACGATCTCCTGCTACAACAGTCACTGCACAACTGAAAGTTTGGGCTCTATAAAAGAGAGAGCACAGCTATTTCGCACCACCTGATACTTTTTGTGAGCGACAATAACGTCGAAAAAGTGAAGGAAATCGTTGCGAAAAGTACCCATGTGAGCTTAAAAGAGATCGGTCATGTATTGGAGATGTACGTATGTACGCGTTGCTGCAGTTTTGTTCCGATAAAACTATATTTCCCTCAAAAAATGTATCAAGAACAGATAGCTGCAGACATGTTGGATTGAACTAATTCAGATCCTACCTCGAACGTATAATTACTGGCTATGAGACATGGGTGTACGTGTATGACACACTTACGAACCAACAATCATTCGATTGACAGCCGAAAGGCACATTATAAACATTTTCAAAATAAACTAAAAATTAATTAACAGCAAACAAAGAAAAAAATGTATCTGCTTAACTACTACCTGGGAGATTTAAATTAAATTTCTTTCTTCACAGCGTGTATTTTCTTTATGCCTCGCCTCCTACTGGCTTTTGAATACACTTGCACAAACTTGATAGGCCCCTTCACCCTATGCGTACAGGGTAAGATATTATTTGTATGTGAAACTATATTTGCGTTGCCGAAATACTCTGTAGGTCACGATAGAGTCAGTCGTGTGGCAGTCGTACGTTATCTTATTTTTAGTTATTTACTTTGTTTTGTTTATGATGCACTTTATTAAAAATATACAAACTGTGCACAAAACCACAGCAGTTACAGACCGCAATTGCAGCAAAACATACAAAAAAATATAAATGAAAAAAATATGGCCGACAGCAGTTAATGTACGAGAAAGAGGGAATACGGCGTAGTTAAAGAAAAAAATGGTGTTTCTATGTCAAGCACGAATTTCTGGCGCCTTTGGCTTTGATGAAGATGATGAGTTCTATGAGGAGAACGACGACGACATCAACTTCAGTTTCGCACCTTCGCTGCTAGAGCGTTTTTAATGAATGCGAAAGTCAAGCTGCGTAGGTGGTGGTGACAGCAGCAGCGGTTGCGATGACAATAGTAACGATGCAGACGAAACCGGAGCGAGTGGTTGCCAGTACACTAGTGGTAGTTGGGCGTGACACTTGTCATTTGTAAAACAAATAAATTATACGGAAATAATTCCATTATGCATGTGCAAATTGCTGTGTGGCAAATAAGGTATTCAAATAAAAGCAAGAGAGGGTGATAAAGAAAGAAAGAGAGCAAAGAGACGACTGTTAGTGTGTGAGGAATTCTATACAAATCCTTTTGGTGTTTGACTGTTTCGCTGTGTGTTCGTATGAAGTATCGCATGAAGTATGAAACACATTTCTACGCCAACGGGAGCCAAACATATGAATGCAACTATTCATGGAGAGAGTAAGTAATAAATGTAAGGAACATGTTGTGATTGTTGTTGTATTGCAATAGGGTTATCTGAATGGTTTTGAATTTCGTTTTAGTATTGGAATTTAGTTTTGCTTAACAAGCACGCTCTACAAATGAGCAAATGATGTCCTCATTTTTTTTTCTATAAATCGATAAAACCAGTTTATGCAATAAATGAAATGGAAAGTACGCATCGAGCGTGTTGAACGTGCGAACGTTACGTGGTCCCAATATCGACTCGGACCACACATTCCAGCATGAATCCGAAGGCTAGACGGCGGCAAGCTGCAACCAAAACAGACTGCCGAAGCTTTCTCAGACTCTGCCGACTGCTACGGGCGTAAGCAAAAGGAGCAAGAAAGGATGTTGAGAGGACAGAAACGAAGCTCAAATATTTTATCAAAAGCGTCTAACCGTTGGTTTTAAGAAAAGCAAGGTGGTACGCTGAATATTATTTTTTCAATCTTCTAAAGGAATACATCTTACGCCACTATCCGTACATACAGAGTATTTTGGGCTTCATCTTCCAAAAGGAAATGAAGCTGCTCGCGTTCGCAGATGATATTGATATCACCGGAACACAAATACGGTAAGTCAGCAAAGCGTTGTCGGAGATTGTAAAACAGTCTCGGCTCTTGTTGTTCAAAGCTAGACAGACGGACATGTCTATATCGACAAAAATTTTTTTTCGAAGGGCCACACCTTTTATTAGTTCGATTTAGACCCTAATGGAATTTTTATTAGGATTGACGCAAAAAATACAAAATTCAACGTTTCTATGTCAATTAATTAGAAAAAATTTAAGTACAAGCGCCCAGTAAGATGGAGCAGATTTCTATAGGAGTTACCACCAGTTAGGGATCTAATCTGGACCTAAAATTAAATATTTATGGTGCAACGAACTTGGTATTTCTAGCAAAATTTACATCAATAAAAGTTTTATTTAAAGAAAGGAATTGCAGTAGGTGTGCATGGTAAGCACCAGCCCCAGCCTAAAAAGCGATTAGCATGTTAATGGAATACAAGTGATCTGAAGATGCAACTTTATCTCTTATAATCTTGAAGTTCTCTATTTTCATACGGAAAGCTGTCTATATCGACTCAACTTTTACTGATGAAGAATATATGTATATACTTAATGAGATCTGCCTCTCATCATTCTGCCTATTACATACATTTGCAAAAAGTGAGTATACTCTTTTGACATAATGGTACTGGATATAAAAATGGCTCAGTAACGCGTCATTCTGTCTAAAACCTCTCTATGCTGGGATATTTAGTTCAGAAAAACTCGTATCGGCGAGTCGAAAGCGGGTTTGTAATCGGCAAAAGACTTCATTTCCTTTTGATATTATTGAATTCAAGATTTAATTTTTCTTTTTAATTCACGAAAGTAATGTGAGATTCCTACTCACTACACCTAATCGCCGCATCGATAAATGTTTATCAGTTTACTCAGAAGCAGATCTGTTGATTTGATGTATAACCGTAAGCACATACAGTTCCTGATGCTGTAACGCAATGAGTACATACAGCGACCATTTCCCATACCCAGAATGGTAGTCCGTATGTCCAGAATGTAGCAAGTATTGACAGTCAGACCGTCAACTTGTTGCTCATACTAAGCTTACTCGACGGTCTCAACAGCCAGTTTAATTTTTGCAACTTCATCACATAAGTTGCCACAGCTTTCGCATCGATTTAGAGGCATACCCAGAGAAAAGAACACAATTTAAATGTGCCAAATTACAAACTTGGAGTTTTTGCAATCAACATCCTATCTGCTAAAACTCTGTACAGTTGTTGGAGTTGTTCTCGAGTTAATTGCATCAACGTATGCAGATAGGTGTAACTGTTCTTTTGGGTCTAACTAGAGCCGCTAAAAACTTTAAATTTGAAATAACCTGCTTCACTGGTATTGCAGAGAAATTCAACTACCCGATTCCAAGAAAAACAGTAATGCATCAATCAATATGTACTGCTAAAATGCGGGGCTAGGCTTGGGTGTAAGATGTTGTATTATTTCTCATTCAAATTTTCAACACTTTTCGTGTAGATAAAATTAAAAAAAAAAAAAAAAAAATACTTAAGGCTAAATAGTGAGCTCCCTCAGCACAGAAATACGCAACTTCCCATTCATGCTTTCCTTATATCTTCTTGGTTTACCAATGCCAAAATGATGCGTGTGGCTTTATTGTTCGGTTGCATTGGCATCCCTCATGCGGCGGTAGTACTCACGCATATATTCGTGGGTGAAAGGTTCATTCGCATTGCCAATCACAATCATTTGATATTCAGGTGGACCTAGTGGCTGTCAATACAGAATACAGAAAGATACCAAGGTATTATGAACGATCAGAAATATATATATCTTGCGCTAATCTTACCTGATTGGCCATGCAGATGCCAAAGATCACCATACCTATGACAAGAAGGAGTATAACAACTGGATAAAACTCGATTAGCTTAATTCCAATCATTCTTATTGCGTTAACGCATTGCTCAATTATATAGAATAAAGCTACGATTATTGTAATGGGATCCATTATCAGAATTTTGAAAATTTATATTTTTAACATTGACAATTGTAAAAAGCTTACAAAAGGCAACTCAAGAGACTACTACGGTGAAAAAATAAATTTGTTTTATTAAATTGTATTTTTTTCATTAAAAATATAAAAAAGGAATAAGTATTTAAAAATATTTTTTATTAAATGTGAAAGCTCGATTTTGATTTTGGAGCTACGGTGTTTTTTGGAAAAATTTCGTACCATAATCCCTAGATTACATTTCTTTTGAACCTTTTTTTTTTTTTTACAAAAAAAAATTTGATCAACCCTAATGTACATACTTCTAGATGTCTACAGACCAACCTCGCTGATAGCTATCCCCTTACAAGTGTGTCTCTTTTTTTGAATTGGCAAATTTCTGCTTGTGGTCTCGTTTTTTTTACATTCTCAACATTTATTTTCATTACATTGTAACCACATAAAGTGTGTAGTGTATGAATGTGTGAATACGATTGCGAGTGATTTCATATGCAGCTTTCGTGGTTTGTCATAAACTTCAGCATTTCGCAGATTTTTCCCATTGTTCTTCTGTATTTGGCACCAATTGAATTGGAGGCAATAGCGGCGCACAGTGGTCCGAATCGCAAAAACCGTTGCCAAAAGTCTAAAAAGTGCTTCCAACTTTCTAATATTCGTTTCTCGGGGGTATTTATAAAAACCGTTACTTGTGGGTGTTTGAGTTTGTAATAAATTACATAATTTATTAAAGGTAAAAATATATTAAAAAAAAGTTTTTAATGGATTTCGGTTTACCTTTTGTTACATTATGAGAACTTTTAAATTAAATGAAGTAATAAACAAGTAAGGAAATTTTAGTCGGGCGTAACCGACTGTAAGAGGTTCTGTACCAGTTCAGGTTACCTAACAAACACATTAAATGTTTCCCAAACTTATGACCAAACACATGACCACTTCTCACTGCGTGAATATGAATGAAAAGAAAAGGAGGGTCTTTCAAATTCAATTGCTTATAAAATCGTCATTTATTATCCGATTTTGATGAACTTTTTGGATTTTGGTTTAGAGAAATATTATATCTATACAAGCATACTCAACTTTTTTTGTGCCGAAGAAATTTTTTGACGGACAGATGGACATGTCTATATCGACTCGTCTATCACTCCTGACCATAATGTGGGTAACTTTGGGGGTCTCCGACCATTATTTCTACCTGTTACATACATTTGCACAAAACCAATAGGCTCTTGTACCTTCGGTACAGGGCCTAAAAAAACGAGAAACTTAAGCATTGTTCAGACGGTATAATATATTCGAACACGCTCATCACAATGCATTGAAAACAGTTTCAAATATATACAAATTTAAACTAAATGTGACAGTAAACTCAACGAAAATAGTTATTACTTCCAGATAACTGGCACTGTGTGAACCTAGCTTTACAGATCGGTCGCGATCCTTTAAGAAAGCCCATCGAGACAAACAAATACAAAGCGGACAAGCAAAAATTCAAAATATCGCCTGATAATCTATAAATAGATTGGTTTATCAGCTCTTCGACAAAAAACACCGCACACCTGCATCAGGTAAGCAGACAAACAATGGTTCTCGGCAGCATGCGGGACTCTCCTGACATCTGTAAGAAGCACCCTCCTTCACCAGGTGGTAAATTTCTAATTATAACTAGAACAGATAACATGTACCCGTTTGCAATCAAAAATACAATTGACTGTACTTGCGAAGGCGAAGTTTCTTTTTAGTCAAAACAAAATTTCTAAAACAATCAGAAAAATTGATTAAATTAAATGATATGCCAGGCAACGCACCCATAACAGTCTCCGAACGTAGAACTTTGAACTTCACTAAAGGCGTTATATACACAAACGATTTACGTAGAGTCGCTGAGGCAGAGATTTTGGAAGGATTAAAAGAACAAAAAGTACATGAAGTCAAAAAGATCATGAAAATACAAAACGGAGCATCTATGCTATGGAAACTGGGCTCATTATCATCCCTTTTGCGCTGCTAGAGTTACCAGAATATATATTGGTCACGAGAGAGTTAAAGTTTGGCGTTAAAGTGTTTACGAATGGGTCACATAGCCAGGCTATGTACGAAAGACAAAACCTTCAATAACTGCGGCCAAGCTAAACATATTATTGTAGAAAATGGATAAAAATGCGAATGTATTCCATGCTGCATAAACTGTCAGGAATGGAACCAAGTACACAGCAACCATCAAACTTTATAATGTACAAGGAAGTGCAGGAAATAAAAATAAAAAAAAATCAGCAACCACAATGCCTGGTTAATTTACAGGACCAGACACCAACATGATGGCTCACTGTATTCAACCGTGGCCAAATCAAATCATATTCAGACACCACAACTACAACAACCTGCAAGACATTCATCACAAGCAAGTACAAACAAAGCCAACACAATATTAGCTGACGATAGCAAGCGACAAAGCATTACATATGATGATATGCTAATTGGTTCTGACAGCGACTCCACAAAGAGTAAGCTAAACTCAGATAAACATGCATCGAAAGCAGTACGTGCAACTACCTTCGCAACCCGACAAAGAGAACAACATTCACGGACACACCAGATAGAGACTCCACTAGTCCACCAGACTGCAATACTGCCACCAAGAACAACCATAACGTCTATAAAAGCAGCAGTATCCAACCATCAGCATCCTATTCCTTGTATTCCTAATAAACTAATAAACTTATATAACCCAAAAGTAATATACCTCCAAAAAACGCATATTAACTTTTCCCAGAAACCCCCAATACCCGTCAATTTTGAGTTGTACTCAACAGTCTCTCCCTCTGCAAAGGCTGGAGTGGCTATTTTAGGACATATTTTCAACGCATTTTAACTCGAAATACAGTCAAAAATAAAATTTTATATTATTGCCTCCTAGTCAAAAATTTGCACGACTCGACCTAGAAACAATGTTCAAATATGCAAGCACTCCCACGCTTATAACGGGTGATTTCAATAGTTGGGATAACAGCTGGGGTTCACCAATAAATAATAGCAAGGGAAAAATCTTAGCCAAAATTATCCATGATAATAACCTACAAATTTTTCTAAACACTTTGACTTGGCCATTTGTTCACATGATTCAAAATATTTATTGTGACCTCAAAATCATATTTGAGATGTTCACCAACAACATTAAAAGAGGACAATTAAACTACAGACGAAAGTTAATTACAAAAAAAGCTAAATTAGAAAAATTCGAACAACTTACTGACAAGTTTAACAGCCAGATTCAATAATCCCCGAACATAAACAAAGAAGCAAGCAGTCCTAGTCGAATGCAAAAAACACGAAGTCTCTATCTATTACCGTTTCCGAGATCCTTTCGTTCATACGGACGGCCAGACGGACAAACGGACATGTCTATATCGACTCCTCTATCACTCCTGACCATATTGGGGGTAACTTTGGTGGGTCTCCGACCATTATTTCTATCTGTTTACATACATTTGCACAAAACAAGGAGGCTCTTGTACCTTCGGTACAGGGCCTAAAAATAGTTAAGATACGGAATATTACTCGTATATCTGGTGTAGGCACAAAAGTGAGGAGCATAGTACATTTCGTTGCTTTCGTTTCGTACCTGTTCGTACTGTGTTGCGACCGCACTGTGGTTGCGTTTACATAGGAAAGCGGTTATAAATACTTCTAGTGGTCATATCGTGCTGAAGTATAATTCAAAAATATTGGAGTGATTGCACACCTCCACGAACACATGCACATTATTATAAATTTGTGTCATCTAATAGATCATACGCTGATTTTAATAATACTGATTTTTTTGTACATTGGATAAGAAATGAATCTGTGTTCAGAAGCAATCTATTTATTAAATCCGTATTTGTAGCAATGCGTGAGATCTTCCGAGTGTGCTGCATCGTGAACATTGTATTGTCCTTATTTTATGACTCTGCAGTCTCTTCAGATACTTTCCCGATTGGCATAATTTATAACATCTGGAGCATGAACGAAGACTTTGTGTAGTGAGTGTGGAAGATAGTACCAGGGATATAAATTGATAAGCTCTTTGTGCAAGTGCATATTCGCCAAATGTGTCCACATTGATCTTGTAACCAGATGCCATACATTGCAGCAATATAGCACACCGGATTATAATATTTTTAACAATTTCTGTAATTTCGACTGCCATTTCGGGTTCATTTGAAGTGCCACTTCCTCCACTTTTGGATTTGTCTAACAATTGACAAAAGTCCCTTTTGTATTTTGGCTTTCCTATGCAACAGGGCTTCTCTCCCTCCAACTTTTTAGGTCTAGTCTTTAGGAAACATGCCAAAAATATTCCAAAAATCACATATATTATATGCAATGGCGATAATCCAAACTCAAAACGGGCTTCATTTACCTTCTTTGTCAAGCACTTTTCTAAATTATTCATCTCTGTTGGCTTCGTTTCACTTAGAAGATGATTGACAAATTGAAAATTTTGTTGGCTATAACAGCTCAAACATTTCGCTTCATTTACAGCTAACTGAGCAGTTTCTTTTTTAAATTAAAATCTCAGTGGTCGGCAGTAATGTGTCGATGAAGGTCGCGGATTCTTCCAAATTATCTTGCGGTGCTTGGGATCATCTGTTATTGTTAGAAGTATGATGTTACAAAAAGGCTGGAATCATTCATATCGTTATTGAGGACTTTCTGCTTATTGTCTGAATATCCACAGCTGCCGTAAAATCCTCATTTTCCAATTGGATCTAGATTCTCAACGAAATCACCTGGAATGCTGTCAAGAACATCTCGCTGAAGTCTTACAATCCGCGATGCCGTGTGATCAAGCAAGCTCTTCAGCTCGACTTCAGTTTGTGATTCACTCACACTGATTTTGTCGGGGTAGCTGGATGTTTTCGCTTTTAGCAATACCTCGTAGCTTAGTAAGAGTTCAAACGACGTTTTAGAATTTATAAAGCTTCGTATTAGCAAATATTGATGTTTGCTCATGTTTGCCCTTATGAAGTGATAAGACCTAATCGATGTCAGCTTTGGTACACATTTGTTTTATTGGAATGTTACACGAGCTCAACAATTCTTCTTCGTCGCTTTGTTCTTTTGGGTGTCTCACTAAAATCAGCTTTCGGACATATACGCTTGGCACTTTTACCCATTTGTTGAGATATACTCTCGGTGCGTTTTATTGAAGTAGCTTCCTTTGTATTTAGCCAATTCGATTTATTTTGAAGAACGGTTGCTTTTTTACGCCTTGAAACTGAACACGTGTTCACATCTTCAATGGTATTTTTAGAAAGCCCCGTTAGATTTCCAGAAAAATAAACGGTTTGCCATTAAAAAGCTTGGACATTTTAGAGACAGTTTTTTTCGCATTCATTTTCTGAATTTTGGCCTATGCGGGCAACCACTGTGCGACCGCCGGTACGAATATGTATCGTTTTTCGTTCAAAAAGAGGAGCTGAACTGTGAACTGTGTTGTATGTTACTTGTGAATGTTATGTCTATTATTTAGCTAAGTGTGTGTGTTCTCATGTGATGTGATGATAAGTAGTCAGAGGTAAATATAAATAATAATGCTGAGTAATTTTCTTGCAATGGTTTGCCGTCCATGCAAGTGTCATAAGCCCACTTCGTCGTGACTGCAGCTTAAGTACTATATAACAAGCGCAATTGGAAAGTTTTTTATTGCGTAATACGACTGGAAAATGCAAATTCCAAACAGCATTAAAGGATCAATCGCACTATAAAAATTTTCGTAAATTAATTTTATTTATTTACTTCTTTTTCGATAGTTCAAATTTTCGTTCAAGTTCAAAAAATCCAAAAAAAAATAAATAAGTTTTTGAGGTAATAAAGAAATCAGAGAGTAATGGTAATATTCCCATAATAGATATGCAGTCCGCCGGACATCATTTCAATAGTTCACATACATAGTCTAATTAGTATATACAATTCGATATGAAGTATTTAATACCCAAAAGAAATGTCTACGATCGCATAAAGTATAACAATTCTTAATCACCTGAACAAGAAAAGTCAATTGAGCCATGTCCATCTGTCTGTCTGTCTGTCTGTCTGTCTGTGTGAATGTGTTTTACTATGCCATCTAAACTTACTAAGAATCGGTTGGTAGACTTTTAAGATTCATGATTCGTCACCAAATAGTCACAACTACTTTTAGAATACCTTCCAAACCAACCCCAAACAAATTTTTTAATTTAAAATTTTTTCAATTTTAGATGTAAATTTTTTTTGTTTTAGTTCATGTTGCAGCTACACGAAAATATAAATATATAAATCGTATAAAGGGTGTGAGAAGTATAAAGAACTTCAACAAAAAATTCGCGCTAAAATACAAAGCTATGTGATAGCTGGAGACTGGAACTGTAAACACGAAAAGTGGAACAACACTAGTAACAACACAGCTGGAAACACTTTAAATACATGGATAGAAGGTAATGAAATAAGGTTTAAACTAAAATTTTATGCATCCACTAAACCATCCTTCACACGAGGAAACTCGTTTTTAGGCCGCTGTATAGCCGACTGTAGACTTAAAATAATACAGGAAAACAGTACATAAAATTGTCTTCCAACACTAGATTATGATAGTGACCACAATGCCCTTGAAATAATGGCATCTTTGTCAAATAACCAGCCATTCAACTTCGTAAGAAACATGACCAATGAAAAACTTAACTTCAAACACACGAACTGGATCACATTTCGAAATAATCTAAAAAATAAAACAAATAGAGAACTAAATGTACCAAACAACAAAAACCTAAGTAATACGGAAATTGACGAACTTTTAAAAAAAATCTCACAAACAATAAAAATAACTTTAAACCAAGTTGTACCAAAATTTAGAAAGACGGACATAGATATAATAAATCCAATCATAAAAAGACTACAATTAGAAAAAAAGCAATATTCTAACTTGCATTAAGAGACATAACAGATTAGAATGCACCTTGACGCCATATCATCTCAACTTACTTAAAGCTAAATTAAAATTAGTTCGAAAACTTATAAAAGACAACTTTTCAATAGCAGTAAACAACAAAATAAAATCAAAACTGGAATCACTTACTACTAAAAACCAAACAAGGATATTCAAAACGGTAAAAAACTCTTCTTACCTACAAAACATATCCCGAGACCTAAACCTAATTAAAGTGCCAAAAAACAATTCTCAATTACTAATAAAAGCAGGAATAGACCCACAAATAACTGAAGCCATTTCAGACTGTTACATTATACGAAATAATGAGGACATACAAAATTTAATAGGAGCTCATCTGGAGTCAGTTCATTCTCCAAAGGAGAATGTCCACAATGACCCATTTCACAGCCACATTGAACATTGCTTTAACAGGTTTTTATCTATTAAAACCTGGTACGAAGCATCTCAATTAACAAATTTTAACAACCACAATACAGCTTCAAACATACATCTACGAAATGAGTATTTCTTTTCTGTGGAAAAAGTCAAAAACATATTTAAAAAACTTAAAAGCAAGGTATCTTATGGCTTAGACGAAATACCAAACATAGCGTTAAAACATATACCAAATGAACTTATGGCCAATTACTGTATCCTGTTTAACAACATGCTCAACAATGGCCATTTTCCATCTAGCTGGAAAATAGCCAAAGTCATTTTGTTACAAAAAAAGAACAAAGACCCTACAGAGTTAAATAATCTACGTCCAATTAGCTTACTTCCTAATATCAGTAAAGTATTTGAAACATGTATAAACATAAATATATCCAAACACTGCGAAAAATTTAAATTACACAACGAACGTCAATTTGGCTTTAAGTACAGACACTCTACTACCCATGCAATTCACCTACTGACCTCTGAAATCCAATGGCATCAGAACAATCGAAAAGCTATAGGAGCTTGCCTAGTTGACCTTGAAAAAGCTTTCGATAGTGTGTGGTTAAAAGGTTTAATTTTCAAATTAATAAAATACAAATTTCCTGTACAGTTACTTACAATTATACACAACATGATTCACGAAAAACATTTCTGTATCAATAATAAAAACCAAAATAGCAAAAAAAAAGTTCAAGATACAAAACGGACTTCAACAAGGAACTGTAAACTCCCCATGTTTATTCAATCTGTACATATTAGACTTACTAAATAGACTCGACCATATCATAGCTTTTGCTGATGATATTATCATTTACCACCCTGATAGAACAATAGCAAACATTAACGCAGAACTCCAGAATGGCTTCGCCATAATAGAAAACTATACACGTAAGTGGCATCTTAAGATTAACCACAGTAAATGCGAAACTATTTTATTTCGTCCACCAGTACAAAAATGCAACTCCGATGTTAAAAAAAACTGGAAAAATTTCGAAGTCTATTCAGTCAATACAAGAGAAAAATTACCAACGGTCAGCAACGTTAAGTATTTGGGAGTGTATCTCGATCGTTTTTTGTATTTCCATAAACATATAAACATGCAAATAGAAAAAGCAAAAAAAGCATTCTTTGTATTTCAGTCGCTGATGTACTCGAAATTTATTAACATCAAAGTTAAAGTACTAATATACCAAGCCGTTCATCAGACCAATATTAACATATGCATGCAATATTTGGTTCAATATTTCTCCCTCTTTTATGGAAAAATTGCGCATATTCGAAAGGAAATGTTTAAGATCGTGCACTTTACTGTTCAGATCAACAGAAAGTAACTATAGAAAATATGTACCAAATAAAAAACTTTACTACGCAGCTAATATCCATAGAATCGACAACTTCATAATAAGACTCATTCGCAAGCATATAGTGCGTTGCACCGAGTTCTATGAAAATAATTTTATTATGGCCCCATACTATGAAGACGATCGATACATAACAAAGTCACTTGCATCGGGCTCTGTACCACCAGAGGCATTTTTGCTGCTAGATAAAAGAGGACTAATTCAAAGCCGTAGTGGTATACCGGTGTTTTATCACCTCCACAGGCGTGCTACAAATAAAACAGTTCCTGAGAACCTTTTACAAGAAGAGAACTGGCGCTTCGATAAAACAATGCCCCTAAGAGATACAAAAGTGGAAAGAAAATCGTACTGGTGGCTGGCAGATTAGTCGATTCATCCTTATAAATCCCAACCTTCATCCTTCTCCCCTCACTACTATGTTTTTATCTTAATAAATATACATATAAGTAATGTTTTTTAAAACAATTTTTTTTCGTTACATAACTAGTTAATAATATTATATATAATATATGTTAGCATTTATTAGTATACACAAAAATGTGAAACCTATCATTAATTTATAAACACTAGAGAACTCGTTGTGGAGACAGAGTGTATATAGAATTTAGTAATTATTTTGTTTATTTAATTTTTAAGTCATATATATTTTTAAGTCATAAAATAAACGGTTTCAAAAAAAAAAAAAAAAAAAAATATGCATAGATTGGCATAGTGAAGGAATGGTTCCGGTAATCGTTCACAATATTCAAATCGATATGCCATGCCTTTTTTGGATAACATTTTTTGGGCTTTAGTACTAAAAGATTTATTCTTACAGTTAATATGAACTAGAAAAAAAGTTTTGTAGATAGTTTAGCACGCTATGGACAAAATATTCAATTTGAATATAAAGCTAAGTTCACACAGTGCCACATAATCTGGCAGTATTAACTATTTTCGTTGAATTTGCTGTCACATTTAATTAAAAATTGTAGATATTTGAAACAATTTCCAATGCTTTGTGATGAGAGTGTCGCATTTATTCTATCATCTGAACAATGCTTAACCGACACTACGGACTGCTGCTCTAATTTAATTTCTAATTACATTTCGATGCTTTGGTTGTGTTGTTTCAAGTTGAGTACTAAAAATTGGAAAAAACTGAGTATTAGATGTTCTATATGTACTCACGAATGCAATATTCCTATTTGTCAGTATTGTATGTGTATTGTATTATCCAACATGTTTAAGATTTCAGGTTTATATTAATTTTTTATTCACCTGAAATAGATAAAAATTAAAATAATTACCATAAATAAAATTTTTGCAAAGCAAGTTCTAATTTTTTAATATATAAACGAAATATTTGATTAAATTGCTTAAAGTAAAATATTAAATTTGTATTTTGACCATCGCAGATTATCACAATGCTGCATTGTCATTGGATCTAAATTTAAAGGTCTATTTCGCTTAAATTCGATTGGTAGAAATCGGTTAAGTTAAATAGACAATATCAACGATCGATTTTTTCGATTTTATCGATGATATTTTTTAATCGAACTAAAAAATGTTAAAATTTAGTTTAAAATAAATTTTTATACAATTTGCTTTTTCATTAACACAAGCCAAATTTCAATATATTGGTTTTGATTTCTCATTTTTCACAGAAAGTTAAGCTCTGCAAATCGATCTATGACCGTACATTGGTTCGACTTCATTTTAAAATCCACTTACTTTTGTCAGTCTTTTAGATGACTAAGTTATAAAATTTTACTCTGTTCAGCTATACAAAATGGGAATCCAATCAGGTTTCACATAAAATTTCAATAATTTAAGTTGATATTGGATGTAAAAAGTTTGAAATTCAAAATGGCAGATTCCATATGGGGGTCGAAATTTGAAACAAAATCTTTTTTATTTATTTTAAAACTTGGTACATAATGGTCCTAGGGCTAGCTAATTACGAATTTAAAGTGGTTAATTTTTATAAAACTTTTTATTTAAGGGTTTTGGGGGTCGTTGATTATATTAGATATCAGACCTTTGATTATATTCTATAGCAGACTGTTTATTACAAAATTCGAAATGGCTGAACTAATGTGGAAAAATATATTCAGAAATAATAAAATTCCATTAAATCAGTCTTGGTATCTTTTCTATATGTCTTTTGTGTATTGTTTGTCAAAATGTTTTTAAGTCTTTATTTCATGATTCTTCAAACTCTTCAGAGAGTTGTCCAATAAGCAGTAAGACAGATTTTATTATGAGCGTACCATGAAAAAGTATTTTCTGCATGGAAGCCGGCATTCAAAACCAATCACATAATTCGATATAGAATCTTGCTGTATCGAGAGCATATATTTGAAATCTTTTGCTATTAATTTCAAAACCAGAAGGCAGAGTTTTGTAAAATTGTTGGGAATTGCTTTGTCAATGCCTGTTATTTCAAGTGAACGGATCGGTTTCTTTTTCAATTGCGTTTTTCATGTCATTCATTTTGCTTGGTATGGCTCTGCAAACATAACATCCTTAAGCTGAGGATATTTGTGTAAGAGCATTGTAGACTTTTCCATCTAGCATAGCATTCGATGAGAAATAAAAATATTATTCAGTTCATCATGTACAATGGTGCCTGGTACTGAACTCTTTATTTGACTTTGAGCAATGAAGTTTCAGCAGTCTCTTTTGTGAATTGGAATGATAATTTGAAGGAAGAGTGCGGAACACGGGTTCCGCGACTTCAACTAAACTTTTAGATAAGTGATCAAGAAGCGATTGCAATTGAATTGCAGAACTCTTTTGAAAGCACTTTTTCTTAGCTTCCATAATCCAATGGTAACAAAGACACATATTAACGCCTCTTTCTTTTGCACAAGATCTAATATTCATGAATATTGATGTTTAGTAAATTTTTTTTGTTTACAGTAGATGTCACATGATGATTTTTTGGGCCGGAAACAAATAAGCAATCGACCGCGTAGTTGTGCCAAGACGACCCAAATGCAACATAAGTTATTCGCACACGAGGCACTGCGAAGCAAATGGTAGCCTGTTTCTTCGGCCAAATGGGTCATGTGGCCACTGATCCGCTTAAGCAACTAAGGATGGTCAATTCTAAATGTTACACGACCATTTGTTTGCCTGAAGTCTTCGGAGACATTCGCAAAACCAACCGCCTCTACAATGACAATGCAAGGTCGCACAAATTGGCCCGAACAGGAAAGTTTTTAAGCACTCGTAAAAGCCCAGATTTATTACTCAATGATATCTTTTTATTTTCAAACATTAAAAATAAACTGCGTGGTGAATGTTTTTCTACGCCAACCCATGTTTTGGAGGTGCCTCAATCGGAGTGGAAAAAAGTGATTCGAAAATTGGTTTGAGTGAATTCAAAAGTGCATAAATTTTCATGGAGAATATTTTAAAAAACAATAAAGCCTTTTTTATTTAAAAATGTTCATTATTTGCTACTCCCGAAATATAAATAGTGCCCTAGCCAAGTGACCTTCTACAAACGGCCTCACTGCTCAATATTTTACCTGTAGCACTTATGCTCCAGACATCTAAACTATGTCTTGTTCGAGTTTTGTATATCTTTTTGAAAAATGCAATCATTATTCCCATTATTCATAATGTGTGAACCAATTTGTATGTTGGTTAATTTAGCACGAACAACGCTTTCAAAACCATGTAACCAATGAAACAAATTTTATACTCTACACAGCGAAGCCGCAACTAAAAACCCCAAATGGAATAAAATAAAAAATCCTGTTAATGATAATTTGTGTGGAGCGCAATTTATGAAAATGACTAAACGAGCGAAATGCGTGCAAATTATACATTCTACATGGTGCAACACTCCGAGCCACATTTTATTGGTTAGAAGAGTAAAAGATATAGCATAAGAACGAGCAAATGAAAATTAGAAAGAGACAGCGACGGGCCAAAAAATATGGGAAGGCAGTAGGATGTACGAGGACAGGATGCCTAGTGCTGGCGTGCTGCCAATGCCAAAGACGGCAAAAAGTAATACGAACGAAGAGCGGTGAGTAACAAAGAAAATAAAGCGCAGAAAAATTGCACAGGATGCAATGTCCTGTAAGCAGCAAACAAGAAAGTCCTCACGGCATACAAGTAGGAGGAGTACATCATGCAAGCTGCGCATTTCTGGAACGGCTTTCGCACGCTTCTCATTAATAATTACCGTTTTATGAGTACTCAGCTAGCAAAGGCAGTTAGGTAAGGAAGCAAAGATGCAGGATATAGAATATGGAACGGAATAGAAGGTACAACAGCCAGGCGCATCGTTATAGCTGCATATCCTATACTGCATGCAACGTGCATCCTTTCCTTCATACTTCGCAGTGCTCACAGTGGTGATTCCTTTGGCATCTTATTCGTACCGTGCGCCATTTTCTTTTGTTCACTCGTACTCGTTTGCCCGCTTTCTTCAATGTGGCTCTTCCACTGCAGCCCCACCGACGCCCGTTGAAAAAACTTTAACTGTTTATAATACGCAACGTTGCGACTTACTTTCGGCTGAGCTAAAACAAAAGGCGATGCACAAACAAAAGACCCAACGACAGAGACAGACGGTATAATGGCCAAAAGCAAGCGTGGAAGGCGTTGCAAGAAGCTAAAAAAATAGCAGAGAAGGCTAAAAAAAACTGAGCGAATGAATACCAAACAAAAATCGCGCTAAGCAAACACACTGAATAAAAAGTGTACTGAACACAAAATTTAACTTCTCCATAACCAACGTCCAAATACGCTTCACACAAACATCTCTTACTTGGAGATGGACTACAAATTATTATGCAAACCATAGGCCTATATTGTTAAAAGTAAAAACTTTTCAGAAACAGTACAGCACTTTTCACAAACAAAATGTTCTAAATAATAAAAATTTTCTTAATTTAATTTTTTGTTTAAGGCTGCATGGCATTTCCTATTTTTTTCAGAGGATTTAAGCTCTTCCGATACATAATGTAAAGTCAAAAATACAAATCAATGCTAACATCTTACTTCGTAGACCAGATTACTGTACAGAAATGAGTAACAGAGAACTAAAATGATCCTGAAAATTTCTCACCCAGGAATCACTGCTCCAATGAAGTATATACGAACAACCAGTACAAACATCGCTAAAAGATAATAAATGAAACAAAAAAAAAAAAAAAAAACACCGGGAGGTTATATCTTCCCTTCAACTTCTCAACAAATAGCAGAAGGAAGCAAAACAATTACTATATCAGTTTAGCACTAGGATATATACTAATCCTTTGGGAAGATCGAGAAGATTGAGAAGAACATAATCATACATAAAATCAGCGGCTGTTCAAAGGGGAAGTTCTTTAACCGCTTCCTAGTAGAGCCTAGTGAAGCCTAGTGGTAGATGACTGACGAAATAGTCCCAATGGCATTTGCGAAGTTAGAAACGATGTTGAACTTAACATCAGGCTTGCCAAGACGGTCATTGTACCGTTTACTAGGAAGTATAAGCTACCAAGACTACAAAGAAAATAACTCCATGGGAAAGAAAAGTTGCACCCTTTAAGCAAGAAAATTAAATATCTTCCAGTAATTCAGTAGGGAATTCTTCTAGGTACAACACACTCTTAAGAAAATTTAATGAAAAGTAACAACGCGATAATGGTGTATAAAAAGTAAATTAACCTCCTTACAAAGGCCAATGATAGGATCAGCGCCAAAGACATACTTCATCGGAAATAATCCATATAGAGACTAAGACAACAAAGAAGCAGTACTGCGCCATAACACAGAGGCTAAAACAAGTAAAGCTATTCGTAACTGCTTATGACCAGGATAGGGCAAAAATCATACTCCAGTTCGGTAGGAACCAATAAAGAACCATTTAGAAAACAATCTGCATACAAAACTGTTTTGAATGCAGATTCTACAACCATGAGCAACAGACCACTCTTCAAATTATCTCAAAATAGAAGCAGTAGATAGAAATCGACTTTTATCATCGAAAAGCAGCTGAAGAGATGAGAACCTAAGAAAATACTAAGACACGTATTTACCTATATTTCTTTATCAAGTAATTGCTGAGATATGACGAATTCTCCAAGCAAAACTACTATCTAATATATAAAATTCTCGTGTCACGGTGTACGTTATTGAACTCCTCTGAAACGGCTCCCCCTAAATGTTAAGGGTGGTCCACCCCCCATATAAGCGATAACCAAAATTTGTCATATCTTTGCATCCATTTAAGGTACAGAGATGAAATTTAGTATACATGTTAAGAGGATCATGAGAATTAATTGGGTTAAGTTTGGTCAAAATTAGTGGGGCGGTACACCACCCCACGTATAGTTTCACAAATGAGGCAAAATAAGAAAAGTAATTAGATATGCTACTTTTTATCGAAAGATCCATGGACGAAGTCGCGGGTAAAAGCTAGTTGTTATATAAAAAATAGTCATTTCTCCATAAAAATTCCAACAAATTAAATTCACCCGGATCTAAAATTTAGTTGAAATCTTCCAAAATTGGAAAACCACTTGATTGTTTATTTTTCATGCTTTGGCAACCCTTTTTTATGCTGTAAAACACACATTTATTTATTTGAAAAGCGATCGAATGACCACTAATTTTGATCACCAATATTCATGGTTCCTTAAGAACCGCGGAACCGCTAACGTCACAAACTTCTAGTGTACTTCTTTCGTGAAGATCTTGCTGCAGATCCTTCTCAGCCAAAAATCATTGTTGATAGAAGTGTGCACATTCACTTTATAAATTTTTAATTCGTATGTGATCATTCGAAAATTTAAACTTTAAAGCAAAATATTCCAATTCCAAAAAAAAAAATCAACTTCTGATAGGTTATAACTTCCGAATACTTGTCAAATGAAGCCCACCATCTCCGTATCAAAAATTAATCACGCTCGGTACTAGCGTCTGATGATGTAAAATTTCGTGGTCTCCCCACATTAAATATAGTATGAAATGGTTTTATTAGATTGTTATAAAATTTGAATACATTTAAGTAGACATGGCATAGAGCATATGGGGCATTATTCCTGAAGTGATGCGCCTCAAAAAATAAAAGTATTCAGATGAAGCCAATTTTTTTTTTAAATTTTAGAGAACTTGCTAATGCACAAGTTTAATTGCATTAACAAGACTGGTTGTCTAGTTACAGGGTGTTAAAGTTCAATGCCTGTGTTAAAGAGCGCATAATTCAGAGCTTTATCCTCCGATTTTATTTTGGAAATCCCCGAATGTACTTTTTAAAAAAAAGTTCTTTTATTAACAAACAAATTTTTTATAAAACAAAGTTTTTGAAATCAAAAGTTTAAATTGTCATACGGTATTCAACGTTTGGAGTTCAACCTAATCTAACCCGGTCTCTTTTAAGACCCGTGGTCTGTAGACATGGTTTTTTAAAGACCCTTAGGTGTCATAATTAAATTTGTTATTGCAGCAAACATTCGACAATTTTCTTAATTTTTTTTCATACGAAATAATGGGTCCAAAAGTCCTTCACGCTTTTTTTTCTCAATAAGGTATATCTCGTAAAGTATTTGTCGTATGGGGGCATACTATACGGCGTTTGATAAGTGTGACACTGGACAATTTAGTTGTGAGCTACAGCGCGTCGAACATGGAGGTCTCGAAGAAAGAAATTCGCCATATTTTACATTTTTACTACCTGAAAGGCAAAGACGCAAATTTGTGTTGTTTACGGGGCCGATATTTGTTCAAGATGGAAGATGCACCATACAATCAAGGAAGTGATCAAGATAAACTGCCATAGTAGCAGCCGTACTATCGCTCGGGAGCTGAATATTTGTCATATGACCGTTCAAAGGCATTTGAAGAAGCTTGGCCACACGAATTGACACCAAAAAAACGTCATGGACCGATATTCCATCTGCGAATGGCAACAAAATCGACCCGTTTCTGAAGCAAATGATGACTGTCGTTGAAAAGTGGGTCACTTACGATAACGTGGGATGCTTGCAGTAATTCTACTGCTAGAGGATTGGGATGAATTTCTAATCTGGCTTTGGACCTCTCACTGAATCCATACTGTTCGTCGGCAATTATTTTTAATTTTTCAATATCCGGCATCTGTCTTCGTAGAAGAATTCTTTCGAATACTTTCGAGACAGCTACCAGTAAACTTAGAGGACGATACAAGTAAACCAGATTCTCTGATCGCATTAAAAATAATTGTAAGATCGCGAATCGACTTCTGTGTTAGGTTCTTTCATACAGTGGTATCTATTTGATTGTAACCAGGGCTCCTTTTTGTTGCTACATTTCTTCAATTTTTCTTTCACTTTTGATAAAATAATGCGCCTTTTTGGAAGGTCCATTTAACATGGAGTATCCAAGAGGCGCATTACATCACTTTCATCAGAGACATTAATAAACTGTGAATACTTCTTTTAAGTATATAGCAAAAGCTTCTGCTTTTTCCTCATCTGATCTATACAATAAATTGTTTGAGTCTTTAATTGGCACCTTTCTAACATTTGACCGCTTAAGATATTTTGTGGAATGCTACACAAGCAGTCTGAGCGTTTAGCGTTGTGGCTATGGTTTAATAAGAATGATTCCAAGAAGTGGTTTTTTAGCCGTTTAAACGTTTTTTTTTTTAATGTTTTGTAGCTAAGTTAAATCTCAATTTGTCATTTGGATGTTTGGTTACTTGCCATACTTTTCTTAATTCGCTTTTTTCTCTGATTAGGTTTCGAGTTTTCGTAGGGAATTAGAGAGGAAACCTGCTTCCACAATACAGCTGTTGAATTTTTCAGCAAATTGCTCTAACTGGTCTGTTGTATTTAACTGGATATTAAGATCAATTTTACTTTCTAAGCAGTAAGAGAATAATGATAAATCACTTCGCTGGGACAAAATTTTTGGGTATCATGTAACAATTATAGGGGATGATTGGAGTACCACAATTAAAGGCAAGTGATCTGAACTTAGTAAAAATTCAGCAAATTTCCGAATAAACAATATAATCTAATAAATCCGGGGTTTTTGTAGGGTCAGATGGCCAGCAGGTAGGTTTACCGGTCTGTGTTACTCCTTAAACTACGTCAATCGTTATTGAATGTGAACAGCAAATACTATTTAGCTGAAAAGATACTTCCAAGGTACGATGGTGATTATCTTTAGGCGTACAAAAGCAAGAAATCTATTTCGAACTTGGTTACACAGTTTCAAGGACAATTCTAAATATATATTATACTTTGAAGACAAAAATCACCCATGATAAATACATGTTATTTTCAGAACAATGGCAATGAATGTGATCGCAGCGACATGCTGACATAATCTTAGGGGCACGGGCCCCTAAGAGATATTATTGAACTAGAACACGTGAAGTGAAATTTAGCCATAGATATTTTACTAGAATACTTAAATGAAGAGTTAAGGTTAGATTTTATTGTCTTCAGTTGTTTCACACAATTCCTGTATTTTAAGTTATTTGTTTACATATCAGAAATCCGGTTCCGAATACGAGTTTCTAGAATATAAAGATTTGCAGCGAATTCAAATCAAAATAACAGCAATTTAATAATAAAACAAAACAGAAAGAACGCTGCAAGAGACACCCTGCCCCTTCATTTAATCTTAAATATAGATTGCGGACGTATTCCTATCTGGATTCTTGTGAGATAGTTTATTGTCGTTTCAAGTTAAGCTAAACCACAACAAAATGTTTTTCTTGAACAGATTTGTATGAGATTTGTATGAGTCATATATAGACTATTTTATTATAATTAAAGTAAGTTACACCAAACTCGTTTTACCTAAGATAACAAGAAAAACAAAAATTTTCTCATTCATAAACTCTAAAAGGACAAGCAGGTTTTTATGAGAAGTGTTGGCACGACCATTTAATATTATTTATCTGATGAGGTAATATGAACGTCTATATATCCAACTAAAAGGCACTATATTTTATAGTCTCCAAGTCCCAGACAGACCGTAATGTCCATCGTCGAATCTACCTTTTTAGTGGTCCGATTTTTTTAGTGAATCGTAATAATCTAGTCTTAAGATTTACTCAAAATTTACCAAACTTAGTGTTTCTAACGGAATTAACAACGGCATCATTTAAGTCCAGAGATATGGGGAAGATTTGCATAGGTTCTCATATCTAGTGGCCTGAACTGGATCAGTATGGATTATTTTATAATAAGGGGTAGGGTTAAAACATTAAATGAATATCTGAAGAAGATATAGAATAAATAATCTTATCTTTAAGGCTCTATTTCTTATAGTCTCCAAGACAGATGGACATGTCCATTTCGATTCGACTTTTGATGCTGCTCAAGAATATATATTCATTATGGGGTCTGCCTTACCGCCTTCTGCCTGTTAGATACTTTTGCACAAATTTAATAAACTTTTTCATTCAAATCAATATCAGCTTGAAACTCGAAATGGTGCCTTATTATGGAAAACCGCATCGCATGTGAGTTACCTAATAAAGATTCCCTATCGGATATCAGCAACACGTATCGAAAATTGATGTTTAAAACTAACAACAACATGCAGACAGGCAGATGATTATGTCTAGATCAACTCGTTGAGTATCTCCAATGGCTTCTTTAATGCGTTAAAAATGTGCTGACAATTCGCTGTCAATGGTATAAAGAAAAGGCAAGCAGTGTCCCAATTCAAACCTTTTGTATTTTAGCCCCTTACAGCCTCATACAGGGTATCCCAAAGTCGAACATTACAGCTGCAGCAATTGTTCTTTGTGTTTTGTTTGCATTTTACATTTTTATTGTTGTGAATGTAACAGCACAACACTAAATAGTAAATGTTGTTGTTTTAGTTTCATTTGTTGTTTTCACTTTGTTGTTACTTTACGCGATATTCTGCATGTCTGCCTGTCTGTCGCACTCTCGATTTTTTCTTTTCTTTTAGGTTCTCCCAATTTTGTTTCATTCCAACTTATTCACTCTATACAATTGTTAGCGTTTATTTGCAAGCCAAGTCATTAAGACTAATGGCCACCTAGGTGGCAACGTACAACAGAAACAGGAACAACAATGTACAACAAAAAATAACGGCTACAGGTGTGTTAGAAAGAGATAGAATTAATGACTACTGCACGCTAAAATGGTGGCTTGCATGCAAATTGCGTTAGCCGCAGGACATACCTACGGACAAACAGGCCGGCCATACGAGCACTCCGTCCGATGAGCTAAGCTCTTATTAAATATTATGCACCACTTGGATTCTACTTAGTTTCGCAGTAGAATGTGCCTTTTTTCTTGCAATCCTTGTATTCTCGTTAGAAAATCATTTTCCTCTTGAACAATGCTGCTTTGTATCAACGTAAATAATTATGTGTATAATTAAATACTCCAAGCGCATTATTTTTAATGCACTGCACTGCAAGTAGTTTTGATGAGCGCTATGGGAGTGGAGCAACCGTGCGTTAGTCTACTTATCAAAGGATTTAATGGAGATGGATACAATCAAAGTGCACTGGAGCTCAGATTTTTATATTTTCGAGTAAACATAGACGAAAGCGTTTATGCCTAATGTTGTATGTACTTAAATTAATTGTAATTGATGTACTTTATTTCAGTAATGGCTTTTAGGTGATTGAATGATGTAGAATATCTATGGTGGAACTGAAGCTTTAATAGCTTAATACAAATAATAATACAATAATGCAACCATCTATCTCTATGTCAGACGACTATCTTCGACTATCGGGTGAGCGTCCGGTAAACAATATCTAAATCGACTGTAGACGTAAACTTCGCTGCTACTACTTTATGTTCCTATCCTAAGAATGGCTCTGTATGCCTGTCGTGATTGTATAAGTATGTATTAAATTCCACTCTGCATATAAGTTGTGACTCTGGATTATATTTCTTTACGTGCGTATAAAGAAGTGCATACTTTCATCACCGCTTCGAAACTTATTTTTAACTTTTGCTCCATTGGCTCAAGTATATTCTAATTATTCATTTGGTGCGAATGTGGAAGTTTCCAGATAAAACGGACTCATGTTCCTTCGCTACAATATGTTTCAATATTTCACTGACTTTGCGACGTCGTTACCACTCAAGATGATTTCCTTGAATGATTTTTGTTGACTCAAATTCCTTGAAGATTTGCGATACTTAAACTAGACTTTTACAAATATCACTGCGCCATCTTTTTTTTTTTTTATTTTTTTTTATTTTTAATTAGAGTTGAAGCGGTACAAAACGAAATAGTATCTTAACAATCTCAATTAAATAAATAAGAAAAGCCAAACCTTATGCTCTGAGCATGAGGACTGATTATGTACTAATTAGTATTAAAACTATTATTTCTATTTATATACACATATATACATATTAGTTGTGTTGTGCAGGGGGTTTCACGGTTCACCAACTGTCTTGGCAAACCCCTTTCTCTTTAATCGACTTAGAGGTCTGTTGGGGAGTAAGCCTCTCGCGAGCGTACTGCTGTGTCCTAGCAGCCTATCATTGTATCTGCTGGTATGTCTTCCTATTTGCTCTTCTACTGTATGTAGGTTGAGGTCACGATGAAGGGTGGAGCCGCGCACATACCACGGGCAGTTCGTAATGCTTCTTAGGGTACGATTCTGCAGAACCTGAATGCGTTTATAGTTCGATTTTGCGGCAATTCCCCATATTTGAATACCATATAGCCATATCGGAGCAATGCAATGCACATATACAGCTCTTTTGGCCTTTAGTGACATGGTGCTTTTTCTGTTCATTAGCCACCGTAGTTGCTGCATTCGCTGACCACATTTTTTGTTAGTGGCTTTCAAGTGTGGGCCAAAAGTAAGTCGCTTATCCAGCGTTATGCCGAGATACTTTGCCTCTGAGGGTTGGTCTAAAGTGACTCCTTCCAATTGTATAGGTGGTGTATGATCAATCAGTGTTTTTAGGGTAAAGCAAGGATTGGTAGTCTTCAAGGGATTAACCTTTAAATTCCATCTCTTGCACCAGTCTGACATTGAGTTTATATACTCTTGCAGTCCATTTGCAGCCTCATTTCGGCATTTAGAGTTATAGAGCACTGCAATATCATCTGCGTACGTGGCAAGTAGAGCTTTGCTGGGGGCCTCCATATGTTGATCGTTGGGACAAGGTAGATCCGCTGTATATATGGAGTACAACAGTGGGCCAAGTACACTGCCTTGCGGTACTCCAGCGGTCATTTGACGGGGGGCCGAGTAAGTGTCTCTGACCTTAACCTTGAACATTCGCTCTGCCAGATATTCTCTCAGGAGACCATAGTAGGGTGCTGGCAAGTATTGCTTTATTTTAAACAAAAGTCCATCATGCCACACTCTATCGAATGCCTGTTGTATGTCAATGAATACTGCATTGCAGTACTCAAGGTTATCATAAGCCTGCAAAATGTGCAACGCCAGTCTATGGATCTGTTCCACGGTCCCATGTCCCCTTCTGAAGCCAAACTGACGATTCGGCAATATATTGTCTTTAAGCAGGACTTCACCTAGCCGATTGGCAACAAGCCTCTCCCATACTTTGGATAAGGACGGCAGGAGACTAATTGGCCTATAAGACTCGCATTCCGTTTCAGATTTGCCTGGCTTGTGAATCATCTGAATTGCTGCCATCTTCCACTGTCTTGGAAACGCTTGTGTTCTGAGTATAGCATTAAATATTAATGCTATGTAAATAAGGGCCCTAGTTGGTAAGGCTTTAAGTGTGGCATGGCAAACCCTGTCAATTCCAGGAGCCTTTTTTATTGGCAGTGTCTTAATTATCTCCGCTATCTCGTTAATCCTTATTGGCTTTATGGGAAGAGACATCTGCAGCGGTGTCTGTAGGCTGTCTTGGATCTCGCTGACTTGTTCCGTTGTAGCAAAGTCATGATGGGTAAAACGAGCTTCTAAGTGGTGTGCAAAATCATTAGCTTGTTCCATATCATCCTTAGCCAGGCCACCTCCGGGGCACTTGACTGGAACCTGCCTGAAGGGCTGTCTTTTGAGCGATTTGGTACACTTCCAAAGGGAATAATTGGCATCAACGGTGTAGTCCATAGCCGCTAGTTTTTGCTCAAAGAAGTCGCTTCGAAGTTCTCTTGAAACATTTCTCAACTGTTTTGCTGCCCGGTTCCACAGAAATCGGTCCCAAGGGTCTTGAGATCTGATTGCTCTTCTTCTGAGGCGCCTTTTATTTGCAAGAAGCTCTCTTGCCTCCATTGTTAACTTGATGCCATAGTCTATGGGACCTGGCGGGGGATTGAGAGGTGTTGCAGCAGCTGCAGCCCTATGAATATTTTCCGTTAGAATATCTATCGCCATCTCGATATCCTCTCCAGAGTTTAGTGCAGAGTTTAATTGAAAACATCTCTCCAAATGCTGTTTAAAGACGATAAGGTCAGTTCGCTTAGTGATTAGTCGGGGACTGCAGCTGGCATCCAGCCCAATAGTCCCAATGGTGGCTATCAGAGCTAGATGGCCAGATTCTAGATCCCAGCTCTGGCATATGTTAGCGCTATAGTCGGGTATACCATGATGAACCGCAAAATCAATACATGTAGCAGTGTGACTGGGTATATATGGATACCTAGTTGGGGATCCTGTAGCAAGAACCTTAGCACCGCAAGCAGAAATGGCTTCTGCGAGTTCTCGTCCTCTGAGTGAGTTATATGTGTCGCCCCATAGCCAGTGGCGTGCATTCCAGTCACCGCCAACCAGGTATCTTTGTCCGCAGGCTCTAAGCATGTCAATGAAATGCCTATCGTCAATTCTGTTCCTTGGGGGGCAGTAAATGGCGCTAAATTTCATGTCTCCCAGACCTGTAGCAACACTTATTGTTGCCATTTGTATGGTGGGCGTCTCCATGACCTTTTGTGGAAAGTGTCTAAGAGACCTTCTCACTAGAACAGCAGCCCCTCCGCCGCTGTTATTATTGCGTGATGGTTTGAAAGCTGGATAGAAGGCGTATCCATAGATTTTTACTGTGTTCCCTCGGTTAAGCCTGATCTCACTCAGGAGAATAATGTCAATGTTATTAGTATGTGCAAAGAGTTCAACTTCTCTGGCTTTGCCTGCAATGCCATTGGCATTCCAGATAAGAATCTTTAGGGGATTCATTGCAACGATGTTACGGTATTCTGAACCTGGAGAGTAGAACTCTCTCCAGTCCATCGCATTATTTTATTGGTCATTTCATGAACCAAATTTTCAAGCTTTTCCAGACGTTGGCTCACTAGCTTGTTTTGTTGTTTTTGCTCCTGAAGCTGCTGCTGTAGCCACAGATGAAATTGCTCTTGCTGCTGTTGTTGAAGTTGCTGTTGCCATTGTTGAAATTGTTGCTGCTGCTGCTGTAGCAATGATTGAACATCAAGCGGATTCTGTTGCTGTGTGAGATTTTGTGCTTGCGGGCGTGGCTGGGTAGGGCGATTGTTGCCTCTCGCAACTGCAGCATATGAGGCCCCTTTGTAGCTTGTATCGTGGCAAGGTAGTTGCTGCTGATTGCTTCGTATCTGCTGATGTTGCGGTTGCAGCTGTTTTTTAGATCTCATGCTCCGTTCAGACTGCAAAATAGGTAGCTGTTGCTGATCCCTAGCAATGGTTGTTTGGAAGGGGTTATGATTACCTACACGTGAATTTATCTGGGCACGGCTCATGCTGGTTTTATTTTTGACCCTTTTAACAGGTCCCATAGATCGACGGAGAAATTCCTGATATTTTTCGCAGCCTTTGTAGCTGGCCATGTGGTTTCCACCGCAATGGATGCAGGTAAGCGGTACATTTTGTGGACGTATGCATTGTGAAGTACTGTGATTTTCTCCACATCTCGCACAGTTAGGATGGCGTCTACAATATTTAGCTGTGTGACCATATTCTTGGCAACGGTGACAATGAGCTATTTCTGCTGTTTTTCGCATTCTTTCTACCTTTACTTTTTGTCGGCAAAGGAATTTAATTTTATATATATCATTAATTTTTGCACAGGGTTTTATATTAATGAAAAATATATTAAGTCCTTCTTCTTTATTCCTCCTGGATTTTAAGTTGTGAATTTGAAGAACTTCATATCCCAATGTTTTGAAGTCGGTAATAATGTCACTGAACAAGGTGTTGTGTTGCATGTCCCTGACTACAATTCTATGCGGCTTTTCTGTTTTCATTTGGTAAGTATGGAATTCCATGCCGATTTCATCCATACGATTAACAATTGCCCTATAGGTGTCACTGTCCATAGGGAAGATTCTGACCGTATCCCCTTGATTAACCTTGACGGTGATTTTGTCCAAATTAGTGACCTCTCCTATAAGTTCGAAAAGGTCATTTATGTTGGAAATGTTTACAACTATTTGCGGTGGCTTTGGCGTTTTAATTGGATTGCGTGCGTTATTTAATATGGGTTGTGAATTATTGTTCTCAGTTATTGGAACGTTAGTTGGGTCTTCAGTAATGTCAGCCTCATCATCACTGTTTTCATCCATAGCAAGCATTGCAAACTTATTATTTGAGGATGTCTGATGACTTGTTGTAGGTGCATGCGACATTGAGTCAGCGATTAATCTTTTGTTACTGCCAATGGGAGATAAGGGTTTAACACTTTTTCTCTTTATTTTTTTCCGTGTCTGGTCATCCAGTAGCCTAGCGGCGGCATTGGTGAGCTTTGTGGTTATAGTGTCAGTGGCGATTGATGACCTATTATGTATGTCAGCGCCTTTACCAGAGCAGAAGCCACTAGTTGTAACAGTAGCCATGGTGTATGTAGGATTACTAGTAGCACTAGTAAATGTTAATGTTGTAGTGGTCGTGCTGCTGGTAAAAGTTTGAGTTTGCATAATCTCATATGGTAGTTTACCGGCTCCTGAGCGCATTCTTTCATGACCAATCGGCTTATTTCTAAGCTGATTGCCAGAAGAAAACGGCTCGTCCATAGGCATTTTGAATAATAATTGTTTATTAAAAATAAAATAGACAAATATATAAAGTTCAATTGGCTTGCACGTTTTAAAGTTAGTTTAAACTTCGCACAAACAGAACAAGTATGATTGGTTTCACTGATAAGAAATCTTTTTTGTTTATATTATTATTAGATCTTGTGCAGCCGCGAGCGAAGCGAGCGGTAATGCTTGCCGTAACGGCAGATCTTGCTGTTTTATCACACTTCTCTTAGTGATTATTTTGTTGTTGTTCACTTGCCGACACCGCACTAGACGGCGTCCAGAGTTGTGTACCGTTTACCGAATAACTGCACTGCTTAAAGCAGAAGATGAATAGCAAT
>JAWNNP010001216.1:0-17337 GCA_035044805.1 Leucophenga maculata | reverse complement strand
GAACAATTTGCAAGAATTTTTGCAAATTAATATATATTGTTTAAGTTAAATTAAACAATATATAAACGAAATGAATAACTGCGGCGGGAAATAAATGCGGCGAACTGGCGAAAACGATAAACTTGAGCGCGAAAACGAAAGAACTAACGCTTGTTTCAACTTAAAAAGACGACAGACCGTTTATTCCCTTCACCACTTATATATATATGCTTAAGTCTACACTTATACCGATGTTGCGCCAAACAAGTTGCATCTTACGACTAATTAAAACTACCGTGGTACGAACTAAAGAAGCTATAACTAAAAACTTATGATCAAACTAAAGCAATTTATATTAATCTGACGCAACATTCCGGCCCCGTTGAAGACCGCAGGTTCTTTAACCCAATGGTATTGGCGCCAATTTATGAATGGCGCGTTTAATAACGCCACTCGATGTTTTAACATTGGCGACGCGAACTTTCCCGTCGCCGCCCTCCACTACGCTGATGATGCGTCCTGTCAACCATCCTTGCGGCGGACTGCTGTCGTCGTGGACCAAGACCAACGCTCCAATCTCCACGTTGCGCCTGTCTTTGGACCACTGTGCCCGTTGCTGCAGACTGTGCACGTAGTCCTTGGACCAAGCCTGCCAAAACTTCTGCTTGAGCCCGGACAGCAACTGCCACCTCCGCAAAGATGTTAGCCTCCGATTGGCGCTGGGCTCGTCGAGCTCGTATTCTGGCGGCAGCGCCAGAAGTGCCTGACCGACCAGCAAATGACCTGGTGTCAGCGCCTCCCCGTCGTGTGGATCGCTGCTGAGGGGTGCGATTGGCCGGGAATTGAGCAGCGCCTCGACGTCCACAAGATGTGTTGCCATCTCGTCTTGAGTCAGACTGGCGGCGCCGACCACGCGTACCAGCCGTTGCTTGGCCGACTTGACGGCTGCCTCCCACAGCCCTCCGAAATGTGGCGCCCTGGGCGGTATGAAGCGCCACTCTATCCCCCTCTCTGACGCGAATGATTGCAGAGTGGACCTCTGCCTCTCGAACGCTTCCTTCAGGTCTGCCAAGTGGTTGCTCGCGCCGACGAAGTTCGTTCCGTTGTCGGAGTAGATCCTCTGAGGGACGCCACGCCTCCCGATGAACCTTTTAAATATAGAAAGGAAACAATCAGTTGAAAGATCTACTACCAACTCTAAATGAACTGCCTTGGAAGCAAAGCAAACAAATACGGCAATATACATTTTTACCGGCGGGCGCCCACGTATTTTCAAAGTAACGTAAACGGGCCCACAAAAATCTACGCCACATATCTTGAAAGGTCGTAGAGATCGAAGACGATCTGCCGGTAAGTTGCCCATAATCTGACTCATTAATTTGGGCTTGTATTTAAAGCAATGTACACAATTCCTAACTACTTTCGTACATGCCTCTCGAGCGTTTATAAGCCAAAATTGCTGTCTTAGCAGCGAAATCATAACTTTGGCTCCTGCGTGACAATTCTTAAAATGCAAATTTCTAAGGTATGATTCGACAAATGCATTACGTTTAGGCAATAATAGTGGAAATTTGGCATCGTACGGAAGGGGTGCGTTCAGCAACCTGCCTCCTACCCGTATAACCGAAAACTTACAACCATTTTGCTCAAAATCGTGAACAAATGGGTTTAATTTTTGCAGGTTTGGCTGCAAAACGACTGACTTGCGCAATTTCACATATTCCTGTGCATACTCATGACTCTGCACGGCTTCAACAACTTTGAAAAAAGCAAATCTCAGTTCTTTTGGAGTAAGAACGACGGACAAAATTTCTCCTTTTTTATTTCGGTTTACAAAACGATAAATATAGGCGACAACTCGTATTAATTTTGTATACGATGAATATTTCGATACTAAATTTAATAAAATATTTGGTTCATGTGTCGCAGCCAAGTGTGCGACTACCGATTTTTTATTCTCAGAAGTTTTCAACTCGTGAGATAACGAAAAATGAGGGTTCTTTGGCCAGTGTCTGAAACTTTTCTTTAGAAATGATGGACCTTCAAACCATATGGTGTTAGCAATTTCCTGAACATCACAACCACGTGACACGACATCTGCAGGGTTATGCTCAGTTGGAACATGACGCCAAACTACCTCCTGCGACAGCTCTTGAATTTCTGCCACTCTATTGCTAACGAAGGTTGCGAGAGTAGACGGGTGCGTATTAATCCAATGTAGTGTGATTTCAGAGTCCGACCAGAAATTCACACTCTCAATTCCACATTTTGAAAGCATCGGTTTTATGCTTCTCCATAGTTTAGTCAATAAATGCGCAGCGCACAGCTCTAGTCGTGGTATTGTCTTGGTCTTCAATGGAGCGACCCTTGACTTGGCTGTTAAAAGTAAAGTACGAATTTGTCCTTCGCACAGGGCACGGACATATAAACAACATCCGTAAGCATGACTGGATGCGTCTGCAAATCCGTGAATCTGTAGTGTCGACAAAGCGCTGGCATTAACATACCGAGGAATCTTAATCAAATCAAGCTTCGATAAATTACGCTTAAATTCATTCCATTCAGTATGAAGGCTCATGGGAATCGCCTCATCCCAATCTAATTTTTGTCGCCACAAATTTTGAAGTAGAATTTTCGCTTTTGTGACGACAGGGCATAGCAGTCCAAGAGGATCGAACAGCCTAGATGTAACTGACAAGATATTGCGTTTTGTAGGCCTGAGTTCATCGAAAACCTCATCCAAATGATATGTAAATATATCACTTTTTGGACACCAATGCATGCCTAGAGCCTTTGTGGAACCGGCATCATTGAAACGAAGCGACTTTTCTTCATTATTATTGGCGAAAAATCGAGGATGGTTTGAAAACCATTTAGCTAACTTAAAACCACCTGACTCCAATATTTCGGTCACTTCTTTACAAATCACTCGCAAAGTGTTGACATCATCTGCTCCGGTGAGCATGTCATCGACGTAGAAGTCGCTTCGTATGACCTCTGATCCGATAGGGTGGGATTCTTTATGACGGTTGGCTATTTCAATCAAGCAACGGATAGCTAAAAATGGTGCAGAGGCTGTACCATATGTCACCGTATTCAAACGAAAGATTTTTAAGCCTTGGTCACAATTCTCACGAAAGATGATTAATTGATAATTTCGATCATCGTCCGCTACTTGTACCTGTCGGTACATTTTGGAGACGTCTGCTGTAATAGCGTATTTATGCAGACGAAAACGGATCAGGGTCGAGTAAAGTTCCCTCTGAATAGTAGGGCCAACCAATAAGCAATCATTCAAGGACACCGATGATGATGTTTTGCATGATGCATCGAATACAACGCGCAATTTGGTTGTACTACTGTCAGGCCTCAAGACGCACTGATGCGGGATAAAATAGTGTGGTCTTGGAGGAACTTGGTTGCCAACTTGGGACATATGATTGAGTTGAATGTATTCTGTCATGAAGTCCATGTACATTCCTTTCAAGTTGCTATCTTTCGCTAATCTTCTTTCTAGCGACAAAAAACGTCGTTTAGCAACTTCGAACGATTGTCCCAGTGCTCGAGGATCCCTTTTAAAGGGAAGCCTCACCTCGAACCTACCAGATGACAACCTACGCACATTTCTAGAGAAATTTTCTTCGCATTCCATCTGTTCAGCTGTATACTGTACAGCCTTCGACTCCTCTGGGATTTGTTCCAACTCCCAGAAGCGTTGTACCAAGGAGTCGAGAGAACATTCATTAATTGTCGACAAATTACAAGCAGGTCTGACTATATTATCTTGCTTATATTTCCCAGACACTATCCAGCCAAGAAGAGTCTTTTGCAGAGAAGGCAAATCTGCACTAAGTTTTATTTGGCCCACACTTAATAAATCAAAAAAGGTTTCTGCTCCGAGTAGCAAATCCACACGCTGTGGCTTGAAGAACTTGGGATCTGCCAACTGTAGATTTTTCGGAATATTCCACTGTTCGATCGGGATATCATGATCCGGTTGATATGTCGATATCGATCGCAAAACCCAAAAATCTGTTGAAAATTCATGAGAGTTAATCCGAGACTCCACTGTTGCATGAATTTTATGTTTTACAGTTGAGTTAGCCTTTCCCACAGTGACAATATTTAAACTCTTGTTTTCACGAGGCAATCGAAGTCTCTGAGCTAGTTCTTCAGTCATAAAATTTACTTGTGAACCAGAGTCAAGCAGAGTTCTCGCATATTGATATTGGCCAAATCTGTCACGAATTTTGACAACTGCTGTGGCCAAAATTACTTGGTCGACACTAGACGCATGATTAACGAATGCTTGTGAAAATGATGGCTGCCTCGTGCCTACCTCAGCATTCTGCGACAAGTTAGAGCTCTGTTGTTGATTCGAAGCAGAGTAAAAATGAAGCAAGGTATTATGTGATTTATTGCAAACACGACATTTCGCAGATTTGCATTTGGAAACCATGTGTCCTTTTTTAAGGCAATTAATGCACATTTGGTTTCTTTTTATAAAATCAAACCTCTGCGACACAGGCAATGTACTAAACGACTGGCACAAAGATATTGCATGATTATTCGCATTGCAATAATCACACTTAAATTCATTCTTCGATTCAGAATTTGAACATGAAAACGAAGATTTTTGCGTATTCTTTGAAGAATAATCTGGTCGCTTAGTTTTTGCCTTGGTTGCTTCATCCGCGGATAGATATTGATACCGTCTATTCAATTTATCAACACAATCTGACCACAATGGCAATTTATCGTAGTCCAATTGTTCTTCATACCTAGCCTTTGTGATAGGATCAACCTTGGACAACGCCAAATGAATTAATATGGCGTTTGTTATTGCTTTTTCATCACCCAGAGAGAGTAATGACGAATAAATTGCTGACACATTATCAATGACTGACCTTAGACCTGCCGCACTAGGTTTGGCCATTTCTGGTAAATCAAACAACTGAGATATTGTGTCGAAAAAGATCAAACACTTATTGTCGTACACTTTTTTAAGGCTAGTTAGAGCTTTTGGATAATTACTATCCGAAATTTGGTACGCTTTAACTGTACCCAAAGCTTCATTTGATAAACATGCTATCAAATGATTAAATTTTTCAACATTTGTTAAATATGGATCGCTGTCCACTAAACTTTCAAAAAGGCTGATAAAGTTTTTATAATCAGCGTGCTTCCCACTAAATTTGGGCAAACGCATTTTTGGCAATTGCGACTGATGATGCGCAGCAAAGCTCGTAGAAGCATCTGTTATGCTAACTCTCCTATTTCTATTCAATGCTGCAAGAAATAGGGCTTTTGTACCAACACATATGTCTTCTAAATCAGACCGATTCTCATTATCCGGGTCAAGAACATCTATTTCAGATTGAAAAGTCATCGCTTGAGTAATGTATGAATTGAGAATGTCCAAACGACATTCCAACTCAACCGCATTCATTGAAATTGCTTTTTCTTCAAGCGATTTCTTCATCCTTCGTATGTTCTCCACTAACTTTTCTTGCCGTAAAAGCACTGTGGCTACATCGGGTTTTGATGTTGGTTTCTTAGAAGTTGCCATTTCAACGCACGATAAAAATAATTTAGAAAAATAGCAAATATAAATTTTCTACAAGATGTCGATACCTTACTCTACTCAGCCCACTGTACGAAAAATCAGCTGCAAGTGTAAATGAATATGGCAGCAACAATGATTTTAATCAAAAGGAACGTTCGAAAATTTTTGCAAAAACAAATATATGCAACAGTTCAAATAGCTCAAACGAAAAGTCGAAGACAATAAACAGAACAACAACAATCATGCAGCGCTAGCTGTGCTGGGAAATAACCGTACGCTTTGCTACACAAAATGCACAAACAGTGCAGTAAAGCGAAAATACTAAGCACCGCTACAGTCACTAATGTTGTTGTTGTAGTAAGAATTTAATCCTTAAGGGCGAGTAGGAAATTTGCAGAAAATATTTTTTGATAAAATTGTCTATCACAAATTGCTTCCAATGCAATATATACATATATATATTTGTTTTTTTTTTTTTTTTTTTTTATTTTTTACGTATGTATGAATATGTATTTTAATATATAAACAATAGAATCTAAGTGCCAACAATTGATATAATATTCTTTTTATTTTTTATTTTGGAAACTTTTTATTGTTCTTTTATCGCTCGAAGAACAAATCAATTTTTGGCACTTGTTACCTGGTTATGTGTACTGCCATTGGCTACGTCCCTCAAACAAAGAAAGCAATCGCAGCGACCCATATAGCAGCAACAGTTTATGAAATCCAGCGATTGATGACGTCACTGATGATCGCCAGCGAAGATCCAAAAAGAGCAGTTGATGACGTCAGAGGCGAAAGGGCGCGAAAAGACGCTGGGGAATTTTTTATTCCGCTTATTTTGATATGTACATATGTATGTACATACGTGTATATATGTAATTTGTGTGTATGTGGCTTGTATGTATATATTTTGGATGCACACTTTGCACTTTGCTTTATATTTTATTAATATTATTTTGTTTCTGTAGATGTTTGTTGTTTTTTATTTTAATTGTTTTGAACAATAATCTTGTGATTGTTATTATTTTTTTTTTTTTAAATAATGTTCGTTTCACCGCACTGTGTTTTTTTTTTTTGTTTTTGTGTAGTTGGCGTATTTGACAGTGGTTGAAAGTTAAAAAACACCCTACCCGAAAACGATAACTATCCAACTTTTTTGCACAAAAATTGTTTAAAAAATCTATATTTTCCCGAACCGAAGTCCCTGCTCGGGCGCCATGAACAATTTGCAAGAATTTTTGCAAATTAATATATATTGTTTAAGTTAAATTAAACAATATATAAACGAAATGAATAACTGCGGCGGGAAATAAATGCGGCGAACTGGCGAAAACGATAAACTTGAGCGCGAAAACGAAAGAACTAACGCTTGTTTCAACTTAAAAAGACGACAGACCGTTTATTCCCTTCACCACTTATATATATATGCTTAAGTCTACACTTATACCGATGTTGCGCCAAACAAGTTGCATCTTACGACTAATTAAAACTACCGTGGTACGAACTAAAGAAGCTATAACTAAAAACTTATGATCAAACTAAAGCAATTTATATTAATCTGACGCAACACCCAATATAATTAACACAAACTCTGTAGTAGATGCTGGAGCAGACAGGTGGGGAGGGCTATCAGTACCTTTAAAGCACTCGCACGAAAGTCAAATAAGTAAATCTCGCGTTTTTAAATTTTAAATAATAAATAATTGTTGCGCGCTCGCTTCTTTGATTTAGCACAATAAATCAGTGTAAATAAACGGGGTAGAATAATACAATGTCGTATAAGTAAGTAATCCACCTAACTGTTAAGCAACAAAACTTAAAACTTTTAAAGGGAAGCCTCACCTCGAACCTACCAGATGACAACCTACGCACATTTCTAGAGAAATTTTCTTCGCATTCCATCTGTTCAGCTGTATACTGTACAGCCTTCGACTCCTCTGGGATTTGTTCCAACTCCCAGAAGCGTTGTACCAAGGAGTCGAGAGAACATTCATTAATTGTCGACAAATTACAAGCAGGTCTGACTATATTATCTTGCTTATATTTCCCAGACACTATCCAGCCAAGAAGAGTCTTTTGCAGAGAAGGCAAATCTGCACTAAGTTTTATTTGGCCCACACTTAATAAATCAAAAAAGGTTTCTGCTCCGAGTAGCAAATCCACACGCTGTGGCTTGAAGAACTTGGGATCTGCCAACTGTAGATTTTTCGGAATATTCCACTGTTCGATCGGGATATCATGATCCGGTTGATATGTCGATATCGATCGCAAAACCCAAAAATCTGTTGAAAATTCATGAGAGTTAATCCGAGACTCCACTGTTGCATGAATTTTATGTTTTACAGTTGAGTTAGCCTTTCCCACAGTGACAATATTTAAACTCTTGTTTTCACGAGGCAATCGAAGTCTCTGAGCTAGTTCTTCAGTCATAAAATTTACTTGTGAACCAGAGTCAAGCAGAGTTCTCGCATATTGATATTGGCCAAATCTGTCACGAATTTTGACAACTGCTGTGGCCAAAATTACTTGGTCGACACTAGACGCATGATTAACGAATGCTTGTGAAAATGATGGCTGCCTCGTGCCTACCTCAGCATTCTGCGACAAATTCATGAGAGTTAATCCGAGACTCCACTGTTGCATGAATTTTATGTTTTACAGTTGAGTTAGCCTTTCCCACAGTGACAATATTTAAACTCTTGTTTTCACGAGGCAATCGAAGTCTCTGAGCTAGTTCTTCAGTCATAAAATTTACTTGTGAACCAGAGTCAAGCAGAGTTCTCGCATATTGATATTGGCCAAATCTGTCACGAATTTTGACAACTGCTGTGGCCAAAATTACTTGGTCGACACTAGACGCATGATTAACGAATGCTTGTGAAAATGATGGCTGCCTCGTGCCTACCTCAGCATTCTGCGACAAGTTAGAGCTCTGTTGTTGATTCGAAGCAGAGTAAAAATGAAGCAAGGTATTATGTGATTTATTGCAAACACGACATTTCGCAGATTTGCATTTGGAAACCATGTGTCCTTTTTTAAGGCAATTAATGCACATTTGGTTTCTTTTTATAAAATCAAACCTCTGCGACACAGGCAATGTACTAAACGACTGGCACAAAGATATTGCATGATTATTCGCATTGCAATAATCACACTTAAATTCATTCTTCGATTCAGAATTTGAACATGAAAACGAAGATTTTTGCGTATTCTTTGAAGAATAATCTGGTCGCTTAGTTTTTGCCTTGGTTGCTTCATCCGCGGATAGATATTGATACCGTCTATTCAATTTATCAACACAATCTGACCACAATGGCAATTTATCGTAGTCCAATTGTTCTTCATACCTAGCCTTTGTGATAGGATCAACCTTGGACAACGCCAAATGAATTAATATGGCGTTTGTTATTGCTTTTTCATCACCCAGAGAGAGTAATGACGAATATATTGCTGACACATTATCAATGACTGACCTTAGACCTACCGCACTAGGTTTGGCCATTTCTGGTAAATCAAACAACTGAGATATTGTGTCGAAAAAGATCAAACACTTATTGTCGTACACTTTTTTAAGGCTAGTTAGAGCTTTTGGATAATTACTATCCGAAATTTGGTACGCTTTAACTGTACCCAAAGCTTCATTTGATAAACATGCTATCAAATGATTAAATTTTTCAACATTTGTTAAATATGGATCGCTGTCCACTAAACTTTCAAAAAGGCTGATAAAGTTTTTATAATCAGCGTGCTTCCCACTAAATTTGGGCAAACGCATTTTTGGCAATTGCGACTGATGATGCGCAGCAAAGCTCGTAGAAGCATCTGTTATGCTAACTCTCCTATTTCTATTCAATGCTGCAAGAAATAGGGCTTTTGTACTAACACATATGTCTTCTAAATCAGACCGATTCTCATTATCCGGGTCAAGAACATCTATTTCAGATTGAAAAGTCATCGCTTGAGTAATGTATGAATTGAGAATGTCCAAACGACATTCCAACTCAACCGCATTCATTGAAATTGCTTTTTCTTCAAGCGATTTCTTCATCCTTCGTATGTTCTCCACTAACTTTTCTTGCCGTAAAAGCACTGTGGCTACATCGGGTTTTGATGTTGGTTTCTTAGAAGTTGCCATTTCAACGCACGATAAAAATAATTTAGAAAAATAGCAAATATAAATTTTCTACAAGATGTCGATACCTTACTCTACTCAGCCCACTGTACGAAAAATCAGCTGCAAGTGTAAATGAATATGGCAGCAACAATGATTTTAATCAAAAGGAACGTTCGAAAATTTTTGCAAAAACAAATATATGCAACAGTTCAAATAGCTCAAACGAAAAGTCGAAGACAATAAACAGAACAACAACAATCATGCAGCGCTAGCTGTGCTGGGAAATAACCGTACGCTTTGCTACACAAAATGCACAAACAGTGCAGTAAAGCGAAAATACTAAGCACCGCTACAGTCACTAATGTTGTTGTTGTAGTAAGAATTTAATCCTTAAGGGCGAGTAGGAAATTTGCAGAAAATATTTTTTGATAAAATTGTCTATCACAAATTGCTTCCAATGCAATATATACATATATATATTTGTTTTTTTTTTTTTTTATTTTTTTTAATTTTTACGTATGTATGAATATGTATTTTAATATATAAACAATAGAATCTAAGTGCCAACAATTGATATAATATTCTTTTTATTTTTTATTTTGGAAACTTTTTATTGTTCTTTTATCGCTCGAAGAACAAATCAATTTTTGGCACTTGTTACCTGGTTATGTGTACTGCCATTGGCTACGTCCCTCAAACAAAGAAAGCAATCGCAACGACCCATATAGCAGCAACAGTTTATGAAATCCAGCGATTGATGACGTCACTGATGATCGCCAGCGAAGATCCAAAAAGTGGCGTTGATGACGTCAGAGGCGAAAGGGCGCGAAAAGACGCTGGGGAATTTTTTATTCCGCTTATTTTGATATGTACATATGTATGTACATACGTGTATATATGTAATTTGTGTGTATGTGGCTTGTATGTATATATTTTGGATGCACACTTTGCACTTTGCTTTATATTTTATTAATATTATTTTGTTTCTGTAGATGTTTGTTGTTTTTTATTTTAATTGTTTTGAACAATAATCTTGTGATTGTTATTATTTTTTTTTTTAAAAATTGTTCGTTTCACCGCACTGTGTTTTTTTTTTTTTGTTTTTGTGTAGTTGGCGTATTTGACAGTGGTTGAAAGTTAAAAAACACCCTACCCGAAAACGATAACTATCCAACTTTTTTGCACAAAAATTGTTTAAAAAATCTATATTTTCCCGAACCGAAGTCCCTGCTCGGGCGCCATGAACAATTTGCAAGAATTTTTTGCAAATTAATATATATTGTTTAAGTTAAATTAAACAATATATAAACGAAATGAATAACTGCGGCGGGAAAGAAATGCGGCGAACTGGCGAAAACGATAAACTTGAGCGCGAAAACGAAAGAACTAACGCTTGTTTCAACTTAAAAAGACGACAGACCGTTTATTCCCTTCACCACTTATATATATATGCTTAAGTCTACACTTATACCGATGTTGCGCCAAACAAGTTGCATCTTACGACTAATTAAAACTACCGTGGTACGAACTAAAGAAGCTATAACTAAAAACTTATGATCAAACTAAAGCAATTTATATTAATCTGACGCAACACCCAATATAATTAACACAAACTCTGTAGTAGATGCTGGAGCAGACAGGTGGGGAGGGCTATCAGTACCTTTAAAGCACTCGCACGAAAGTCAAATAAGTAAATCTCGCGTTTTTAAATTTTAAATAATAAATAATTGTTGCGCGCTCGCTTCTTTGATTTAGCACAATAAATCAGTGTAAATAAACGGGGTAGAATAATACAATGTCGTATAAGTAAGTAATCCACCTAACTGTTAAGCAACAAAACTTAAAACTAGAGCGAAAAGTAACTAGCAGGAGTGGTACGCGGTTGGCTACACTAGCGCCCTCTATTACTTTAAACACATGTCACAACAAATTCAAATTTGGCGCTAACATTACCGCCCGCCTTGCAGCATCACTGCAAAAAGTTAAAATTTAACATAAATTAAAAACAACATATCAAACAAAATCCGGTCCGGATTGATAGACATCCTTCACCGGAAGTCCACACCCCGCTCTACCCGTGCCTCAACATTTAAATCCACACTGAGGCCACACCTCGACCGTAAAACCAATATGCAATAATTGTGGTTGTGTCCAACGCGTCGGACTGCATGGGCCAAGCAACGCTCGTTCAATAATTGAGCGGGACCATAACCTTGAAACTCGCAATAGATCTCAACACAGTCCTACTGCGAATGGTTAGATCCATCGGAGAGGATTGACGCCGAACCGACACTCTCCGATTGTTCTCTAATACCGCTAGTGCATCAACGCCGTAGGCACACGAGTTCTCCTAGGTGCCGGCGATCGAACGCAGTTTTGGCGTCCAGCTGGCCGCTTTCTTCGCAGACGTGCACCATGTCTCTTGTTTGGGGGGGAGTCGGAGTTTTGGGTACCTCAGCAGTAAGTAGCCCAGCCTCCGAATCTAACTCAACCACCTCGTCTATCTCCAGAACTGGAACCAGCTCTCGACGCTCCTCCGGCATACAATAACGGCGCGGAGGAGCTGACCGTGGTTTGGCGGTCTCCAAAGCTGGAGAGAGCGCTCGAAGTCCCTCCGGAATATAATAACGGCGCGGAGGAGCTGACCTCGGTTTGGCTGTCTCATTATTCAATATACAGACAACCAGCTTGACCATAGGAC
The DNA here is from genome assembly GCA_035044805.1 of Leucophenga maculata. NCBI lineage: Eukaryota > Metazoa > Arthropoda > Insecta > Diptera > Drosophilidae > Leucophenga > Leucophenga maculata. Next base: position 4,974 of record JAWNNP010001216.1, on the reverse strand, counting down.
GTGTCACTACACCACGTCCTGTTTCAATATCAGTTACTCGAATTTTGCTTTCCCTCCCTGCGTACGTTTCAAAAATGCTATCCAGCCGACAATCATTTGGGGGGGGGAGATTTTTCTCGCGGTTTGCCACAATTTGTCCGACCTCTAAATTCGGTTGTGGGTACTTCCATGGAAACCTCAAAAATAAACAAGCTTTATAATATTTTCCAGAAATGTCTGTACTCAGAGAGGAGAAACTCACAAAAATAGGAATTTGGATATCATTTTTCCGCACATATTCCTTCAAAAATGTTTTCCAGGATTGCTGTGTGTATGCAGACAAGCAGTCGTCCCAATCCATGTTCTCCAACCAAATTTTTTGCAATAAAATGTTGGTGGACTATTGGAGCTAACCAGCCTGTCGGATCAAACAACCTACCGAAGACTGACAAGACTTCCCTTTTCGTAAAAGACACCTCAGTAAAATAAAATTTGTCAGCGTTAGCATTCCATCGAATGTCTAAAGTTTTTTCCGAAATAGCGTCTTCAATTGCCGAACAAAGTTCATTCTGCAAAAAATAGCTAGGTATCCCTGCTAATACTTCTTTACGATTCGCAGTTCACTTTCGCATTGAAAACCCTGCAGTATTCAAAGCTAATATCAGCTCATCACGTGAGCGAGTAGCAGTGGCTACATCATGAGCATCAGCAAGTGCATCATCCACATATATCTCTGCCGCTAGAGGATATTTATCCTGGAAAAACGTGCTTTCCGGTTTTAAAAATGTATGATAAGTCAAATGATGTCGCTTATTGACATCATTTGCACAAACGCTGCATGCTCAAACACTCAATAACTTCCTCATCATAATTAAACTCTGAGACCCGGATTAGCGCAGTTTCATTACTCATGAATTGCTTTAGTTCGTCTGAGCGTGAAGCTTCTAGCGGCTGCTCACACTGATAATCAGGGCGCCCAGGAAGAGTGACCACATGTTTCTCGTCACTATCGTTTCGAGTGGTGTTGACGAAGTTTCGTCCACAGAACTCGTCCTTAACACTCTGAAAAGCCCTATTGGGAATACTGTCTAATTGCTGACCCAAGCAGGATAGGAATCGTATTGCACCTGGTGTGGAGAGAGTGGACCCGTTAGAATCCACCCGAAAACAGTTTGTTGAGCCAGCAATGAACCCAAAACATTGTGCTTCAACCCATCCCTAATTATCTGGGAATAAATGTCACTGCCAATCAATAAATCTTGCTGATCGCTTTTGAAAAACTGCGGATCAGCTAGGGGGAACTCAAAACTCAACCCTGAGGGCACAGTGACATTTCTACTGGGTAACAACCCAGTGAGCTTTTGCGAAATAAATGCACTTGTCTCTAAAAGAAAATCTGGATCAAGGGGCGATATAATTTGCACAACACACGACCTATTTACTTTCGCTGCCACTGAAGCGTTTAATCCGGACACCTAAACTTCTATTCTGTTACCTTTAATTGAAAGGCGCCTCTAGAAAAGTCGTCGGCGCAGTTCTCGAACAAAAAAAGAAAGGAGAATTTATCTAATTCTGTTAACAATTAAATACACTAACCTTTTCTCTTTGTCTGTCTGTCCGTCCAGCGATTTAACCAAATATCGCATGTGACTGACGATGCGGGCCACAATTAAAAAAGGTAATATTGTCCAACTAATCTCCGCACCAAATTTAAAACAATTTAAGAGCACAACTGTGCTTACAAATAAATGTATTTTATTTGTTACAAAACATAAAAAAAAACATTTTTTTTAATTTAAATACGCTGCAGCATGCGCCAATGCAGCCGCTTCTTCTTCTCTTTTCTGTTTTGTTGTGATCGTACTATTCACACCGTTTGATTTAGTCTTAACCGGTAAACGATCTCAAGTGCAATCGAATTGCAAGCAATAATCGAACAATGGAAAAGTAATGTGCACAAAAAATACTCAAAAGTGTGTGTTTGTAACAACTTTTTAATCGCGCCAAAGAACGGCAAAGAATTTTTTGCACAACAAAAACAAACCACTCAAATGCCAACCGAGGATTTACGGAACTGGCAAACCAAACGAAATGCAAACGCACGCAGGGGGAACATAAAAAGCAAAAATAAATGGTATACGCACCTGAATTATGTACTAAACAAAAAATTAGTAAAATTATTTATTTTTATTTAAAACGCTCTGTCTGCGTTATCCGGGTTCGAAGGACCATAAAATGTTCGCTGTGCCGCTCCTAGGGACTTGGAACACCCAATATAATTAACACAAACTCTGTAGTAGATGCTGGCGCAGACAGGTGGGGAGGGCTGTCAGTACCTTTAAAGCACACGCACGAAAGTCAAATAATAATTTAAATTTTAAATAATAAATAATTGTTGCGCGCTCGCTTCTTTAATTTGGCACATTAAATCAGTGTAAATAAACGGGGCAGAATAATACAATGTCGTATAAAACAATCAAAACCGTAAATTATATGCAACAGAACGTAGCGTTCGCGGGGGTGTAAGTAATCAAACTAACTCTTAAGCAACAAAACTTAAAACTAGAGCAAAAAAGGAACTAGCAGGAGTGGTCGGCGGTTGGCAACACTAGCTCCCTCTATTACTTTAAACACATGTCACAACAAATTCAAATTTGACGCTAACATAAGGTTTTCTGCGATGGAATATTTTGCATTTACATTTAGAAATATTCAAATTAAGAAAGTTTGTCAAACATAAGTGTATAACGAATTCAAATCTGCTAGTAATAGACTATGTTGGGAAGCATCAGAATATGACAAACATAATTTAACATCATCAGCATACATCAATACATGAGCATGATTTATTACCAAAAGCAGATCATCATTACATAGTATAAAACAAAGTCGCTTTTTCTGTTCCTATGTATGCTTAAATCTTTAAAAGTAAGCAACGGATTTTTGATTTTTTTTGATTGAAGAGGAAGGTTTATATGTATAAAACCTGTTAAGTTTGGACCAAATCGGATTTGGTGTTGCCTCTCCCCCATATAAGCGATAATCAAAATTTGTCATATCTTTGCATCCATTTAAGGTACAGTAATGAAATTTGGTATACATGTTAAGAGGATGAGGATAAGTCAACCTGTTAACTTCGGAAAAAATCAGAGGGGGCGTTAAGTTTGGACAAAATCGGAGGGGGCGTTGCCCCTCCCCCCATATAAGCGATAATCAAAATTGGTCATATCTTTGCATCCATTTAAGGTACTGAGATGAAGTTTGGTACACATGTTAAGAGGATCAAGAGAAGTCAACCAGTTAAGTTTGGTCAAAATTGGAGGGGGCAAAGCCCCACCCCCCATATAAGCGATAATCAAAATTTGTCATATCTTTGCATCCATTAAAGGTACAGAAATGAAATTTGGTATACATGTTAAGAGTGTCATAAGTAAACGGGTAAAGTTTGGTCAAAATTAGAAGGGCGGTACTCCACCCCCCGTATGAGACAAAATAAGAAAAGTAATTAGATATGCTACTTTTTATCGCAAGATCCGCGGACGAGGTCGCGGGTAAAAGCTAGTTTATGCATAAAACAAAGAGCAATAGCCAAAGATGACTTTCTTGTGGGACACCAGAAGACACATCTATAGATTTATACAAGCAATTGTTAAGTAAGACATTTTTAGATCTTCCTAAAGGGTAGGACTGTGTCCAAAAAGAATGAGGAAATCTTATAGCTTTAAGTTTATGTATTAGGTGACTATGACATACACTGTCAAAAGCTTTGCTTAAATCAGTGTAAATAACGTCGGTCTGGCGGCCAGACACAAAACCTTTATTTACGATAGAAGTGAATTCTAAAAGATTGGTACAAATGGATCAGACTTTACCAAATCCATGTTGCAAAGGACTAACCAATGACATAACCGATCGTGGCAATTGATCAGTGATAATTTGTTCAAATCCTACTAATATTATAAATGCGAAAGTTTGTATGTATGTATGGGTGTATGTATGGATGTTCCTCTCTTACGGCTAAACCGCTCAACCAATTCGTCTGAATTTTGGTATAGAAAAAGATGGGATGATGGAAAAGAACATAGGCTACGTTTTGACAAAATCGCCCCCCATATAAGCGATATTTAAAATTTGTCATATCTTTGCATACATTTAAGGTAAAGAAATGAAATTTGGTATACATGTTAAGGGGATGAGGAGAAGTCATCCTGTTAAGTTTGGACGAAATCGGAGGGGGCGTTGCCCCACCCCCATATAAGCGATAATCAAAATTTGTCATATTTGCCATTTAATGTACAGAAATGAAATTTGGTATATATGTTAAGAGGATCAAGAGAAGTAAACGGGTTAAGTTTGTTCAAAATTAGAGGGGTGGTACACCAACCACCATATAGTTTCACAAATGAGGCAAAATAAGAAAAGTTATTAGATATGCTACTTTTTATCGAAAGATCCGCGGACGAAGTCTCGGGTAAAAGCTAGTAATTTATATATAGCACTTAGTTTAGCAATACCTCTATAATTCGAAACATCAGATTTACTCCTCTTCTTGTGTTAAGGGATAATAAGAGTGTTTACGCCGCAACCGGCGATAATGGGTTAAGTTTGTGTTATATTTTAAAGTTGTAAATAGCAAAACAGAATACGAAAAAGAGCAAGCGAGATTGTAGATTCCGTTAGCAACTTCTCTCTATTAGCATTTGTTATTGTAATAACCCACCAGCTTTTGCATAGATTTTGTTTGTTTTGCTTCTTTTGATCGCGCTTGCATTAGAAGCTATTCAGTTACGTTTTCGACTCCGCGCCTTTAACTCGCATTGAAGGTCTCTGCCGCGGTGGGCAGAGCTACTGTTTTTTGCTTGTTGTTATTGGACGCATTTAAATATATTCTTTTAAGTTTTTTTTATTATTAAGTGCCTTTAATAGTAATAATTGGTGCAACCTGCGTGGCAGGGCACATTAACCAAAATTGAGAACCTTTTTAAAATAAACTTT